>WNWK01003116.1:0-179651 GCA_009830355.1 Cherax destructor | reverse complement strand
AACAATATCAATTCTTTATCGTGATCAACAGCCTCAAAAGCTTTACTGAAGAAGGTTAATAAATTAGATGGCAGGAACGGCCCCTCGTGAATAAATGCTGAGTATCATTAATCAAATTATGGTTATCTAGATGGCTTCTAATAATATCAGCTATAATTGACTCTAGTAATTTGCCTACAATTGAGGTCAGGCTTATTGGGCTGTAATTTGACGGTAGTGACTTGTCCCCTGCTTTAAAATAGATTACATTAGCATCAGGCTCTAAGATGCTCTGACAGGAGACGTGTCGCACAGGCTCTAGGATGCCCTGACAGGAGACGTGTCGACCAGGTGCTTCAGCTCCTTCAGTGCCCTGGTGATGGACCAGGTGCTTCAGCTCCTTCAGGTCCCTGGTGATGGACCGGGTGCTTCGGCTCCTTCAGTGCCTGGTGATGGACCAGGTGCTTCAGCTCCTTCAGGTCCCTGGTGATGGACCAGGTGCTTCGGCTCCTTCAGTGCCCTGGTGATGGACCAGGTGCTTCGGCTCCTTCAGTGCCCTGGTGATGGACCAGGTGCTTCGGCTCCTCAGTGCCCTGGTGATGGACCAGGTGCTTCGGCTCCTTCAGTGCCCTGGTGATGGACCAGGTGCTTCGGCTCCTTCAGTGCCCTGGTGATGGACCAGGTGCTTCGGCTCCTTCAGTGCCCTGGTGATGGACCAGGTGCTTCGGCTCCTTCAGTGCCCTGGTGATGGACCGGGTGCTTCGGCTTCTTCAGTGCCCTGGTGATGGACCGGGTGTTTCGGCTCCTTCAGTGCCCTGGTGATGGACCAGGTGCTTCGGCTCCTTCAGTGCCCTGGTGATGGACCAGGTGCTTCAGCTCCTTCAGGTCCCTGGTGATGAACCGGGTGCTTCGGCTCCTTCAGTGCCCTGGTGATGGACCAGGTGCTTCAGCTCCTTCAGGTCCCTAGTGATGGACCAGGTGCTTCGGCTCCTTCAGTGCCCTGGTGATGGACCAGGTGCTTCGGCTCCTTCAGGGCCTGGTGATGGACCAGGTGCTTCGGCTCCTTCAGTGCCCTGGTGATGGACCAGGTGCTTCGGCTCCTTCAGTGCCCTGGTGATGGACCAGGTGCTTCGGCTCCTTCAGTGCTCTGGTGATGGACCAGTTGCTTCGGCTCCTTCAGTGCCCTGGTGATGGACCAGGTGCTTCGGCTCCTTCAGTGCCCTGGTGATGGACCGGGTGCTTCGGCTCCTTCAGTGCCCTGGTGATGGACCGGGTGTTTCGGCTCCTTCAGTGCCCTGGTGATGGACCAGGTGCTTCGGCTCCTTCAGTGCCCTGGTGATGGACCGGGTGCTTCAGCTCCTTCAGTTCGCTCTTTGGTAGTGCCCTGATTATCGGAGCTTGTTCCATGGATGGAGTAGAAGTTGGGTTACATAAGAACATAAGAACATAAGAAAGGAGGAACACTGCAGCAGGCCTGTTGGCCCATTCTAGGCAGGTCCTTCACTTTTCCATCCCACTAACAGAATATTTGTTCAACCTAATTTTCAATGCTACCAAAGAAATAGCTTTGATAATTTTATTTACTCATGTGCAATTCCTCAAATCCAACCCCTTTCACTCATGAATTTATCAACCTAAATTTAAAACTACCCAAGGTCCTTGCTTCAATAACCTACTAGGCAGACTGTTCCACTCATCAACTACCTATTTCCAAACCAATACTTTCCTATATCCTTTCTAAATCTAAACTTATCTAACTTGAATCCATTATTGCGGGTTCTCTCTTGGAGAGATACCCTCAAGACCTTATTTATATCCCTTTGTTAATACCCATTTTCCACTTGTATACCTCGATCATGTCTCCCCTCATTCTACGTCTTACAAGTGAATGTAATTTAAGGGTCTTCAATCTTTCTTCGTAAGGAAGATTTCTAATCTATGTATTAATTTAGTCATTCTACGCTGAATGTTTTCTAACGAATTTATGTCCATTCTGTAATATGGAGACCAGAACTGAGCTGCGTAATCTAGGTGAGGCCTTACTAATGATGTATAAAGCTGTAATATAACCTCTGGACTTCTCTTGCTAACACTTCTTGATATAAATCCCATAATCTATTTGCCTTATTACGTACGCTTAGGCATTGCTGTCTTGGTTTAAGGTTGCTTTACCATCACCCCCAAGTCCTTCTGCAATCTGTAGGCTAAGTTCTACGTTATTTAACTTATAAGTGCTTGGGTTATGGACACTCCCGAGCTTCAGAACCTTGCATTTATCTACATTGAACTGCATCTGCCACTTTTCTGACCACGAATTAAGTTTGTCTAAATCTTCCTGAAGTTCTATGACATCTATGTTTGAATCAATTATCCTACCTATCTTCGTGTCGTCGGCGAATTTGCTCATATCACTAGTAATTCCCTCATCAAGGTCATTGATATATATTATAAATAACAATGGGCCTAAGACTGATCCCTGTGGAACACCACTTGTTACAAGTCCCCATTCGTTTAACCCCATTTATGCACACTCTGCTTCCTATTGGTGAGCCATGACTCGATCCATGACAGCACTTTTCCCCCAATGCCATGAGCTGCCACTTTCTTTAACAGTCTCTGGTGCGGTACTCTATCAAAGCCTTACTAAAGTCTAAATAAACAATATCGAATTCTTTATCGTGATCAACAGCCTCAAAAGCTTTACTGAAGAAGGTTAATAAATTAGATAGGCAGGAACGGCCCCTCGTGAATCCATGCTGGGTATCATTAATCAAATTATGGTTATCTAGATGGCTTCTAATAATATCAGCTATAATTGACTCTAGTAATTTGCCTACAATTGAGGTCAGGCTTATTGGGCGGTAGTTTGACGGTAGTGACTTGTCCCCTGCTTTAAAAATAGGAATTACATTAGCCATCTTCCACATATCAGACACTACACCTGTTTGAAGAGATAAATTAAAAATGTTAAATATTGGTTCACAGAGTTCCATTTGCATTCCTTAAGAACCCTTGCAAAAAGCTCATCAGGACCCGGCGATTTATTTTGTTTCAGTCGGTCCAGCTGTTTCATAATCATTTCGCTAGTGACTGTGATATTACATAATTTATCTTCTTCTGGGCCTCTGTAAAAATTAATTACTGGGATATTATTAATGTCTTCCTGTGTGAAAACCGAGAGAAAATAATTATTAAAAATAGAGCACATATCATTCTCCTTGTCAGTAAGATGCCCAAAGTTATTTTTAAGGGGACCTATCTTATCCCTAACTTTTGTTCTATAAACCTTGGAAAGGTGTTTTTGTTTGTGGGATTGGTTTAGGGTTTGAGGGGGACCTGCCTAGTGTGGGCCGGTTGGCCTGCTGCAGTGTTACTTCCTTCTGTAATATTATGAGAGAGGGTTAGATTTGAGCGGGACTTGGAGGGTTGTGAAGGCTTGAGGTTGTGAAGGTTGCTTGGTGCCGCTGGGGATGGGATGGGCAAATATTTTTGTTGGTGGGTTGGTTTTGACATGGACCTGCCTAGTGTGGGCCAGTAGGCCTGTTGCAGTGTTCCTCCTTTCTTATGTTCTTATCTTCCACCTGTTTGAAGAGATAAATTAAAAATGTTAGATATTAAGAACATAAGAAGAACATAAGAAAGGAGGAACACTGCAGCAGGCCTGTTGCCATACTAGCAGGTCCTTCCAATCCGTCCCACTAACAGAATATTTGCTCAACCCAATTTTCAATGCTACCCAAGAAATAAGCTTTGACAATTCTACCCACTCATGCGAGTCCCACTCAAATCCAACCCCTCTCACTCATGAATTTATCCAACCTAAATTTGAAACTACCCAAGGTCCTAGCTTCAATAACCCTACTAGGCAGACTGTTCCACATCAACTACCCTATTTCCAAACCAATACTTTCCTATATCCTTTCTAAATCTAAACTTATCTAACTTGAATCCATTATTGCGGGTTCTCTCTTGGAGAGATATCCTCAAGACCTTATTTATATCCCCTTTGGTAATACCCATTTTCCACTTGTATACCTCGATCATGTCTCCCTCATTCTACGTCTTACAAGTGAATGTAATTTTAGGGTCTTCAATCTTTCTTCGTAAGGAAGATTTCTAATGCTATGTATTAATTTAGTCATTCTACGCTGAATGTTTTCTAACAATTTATGTCCATTCTGTAATATGGAGACCAGAACTGAGCTGCGTAATCTAGGTGAGGCCTTACTAATGATGTATAAAGCTGTAATATAACCTCTGGACTTCTGTTGCTAACACTTCTTGATATAAATCCCAGTAATCTATTTGCCTTATTACGTACGCTTAGGCATTGCTGTCTTGGTTTAAGGTTGCTGCTTACCATCACCCCAAGTCCTTCTCGCAATCTGTATGGCTAAGTTCTACGTTATTTAACTTATAAGTGCTTGGGTTATGGACACTCCCGAGCTTCAGAACCTTGCATTTATCTACATTGAACTGCATCTGCCATTTTTCTGACCACGAATTAAGTTTGTCTAAATCTTCCTGAAGTTCTATGACATCTATGTTTGAATCAATTATCCTACCTATCTTCGTGTCGTCGGCGAATTTACTCATATCACTAGTAATTCCCTCATCAAGGTCATTGATATATATTATAAATAACAATGGGCCTAAGACTGATCCCTGTGGAACACCACTTGTTACAAGTCCCCATTCGGATTTAACCCCATTTATGCACACTCTCTGCTTCCTATTGGTGAGCCATGACTCGATCCATGACAGCACTTTTCCCCCAATGCCATGAGCTGCCACTTTCTTTAACAGTCTCTGGTGCGGTACTCTATCAAAAGCCTTACTAAAGTCTAAATAAACAATATCGAATTCTTTATCGTGATCAACAGCCTCAAAAGCTTTACTGAAGAAGGTTAATAAATTAGATAGGCAGGAACGGCCCCTCGTGAATCCATGCTGGGTATCATTAATCAAATTATGGTTATCTAGATGGCTTCTAATAATATCAGCTATAATTGACTCTAGTAATTTGCCTACAATTGAGGTCAGGCTTATTGGGCGGTAGTTTGACGGTAGTGACTTGTCCCCTGCTTTAAAAATAGGAATTACATTAGCCATCTTCCACATATCAGACACTACACCTGTTTGAAGAGATAAATTAAAAATGTTAGATATTGGTTCACAGAGTTCCATTTTGCATTCCTTAAGAACCCTTGCAAAAAGCTCATCAGGACCCGGCGATTTATTTTGTTTCAGTCGGTCCAGCTGTTTCATAATCATTTCGCTAGTGACTGTAATATTACATAATTTATCTTCTTCTGGGCCTCTGTAAAAATTAATTACTGGGATATTATTAATGTCTTCCTGTGTGAAAACCGAGAGAAAATAATTATTAAAAATAGAGCACATATCATTCTCCTTGTCAGTAAGATGCCCAAAGTTATTTTTAGGGGACCTATCTTATCCCTAACTTTTGTTCTATAAACCTGGAAAAAACTTTTGGTTAGTTTTGAATCCCTAGCAACTTTAATTTCATAGTCCCGTTTAGCTTTTCTTATTCCCTTTTAACGTCCCTCTTAATGTCAGTATACTGATTTATAAGATGACCCTCACCTCTTTTATGCGCCTATAAATTCCTTTCTTCTGCCCTAAAAGATATTTGAGCCTACTATTCATCCATTTTGGGTCATTTCTACTTGATCTAATTTCTTTATACGGGATAAATGTTCTTTGGGCAGCCTGTATAGTGTTAAGAAAACTGTCATATTGATACCTCTCTTCTTCACCCCAGTCCACAGTTGATAAGTGTTCTCTAAGTCCATTATAATCTGCTAAGCGAAAATCTGGGACCATTACTGAATTATCCCTACTATCATACATCCATTCAATGCTAAAGGTAGTTGACTTGTGGTCGCTTGAGCCGAGTTCCTCTGTAATTTCTAAATTATTAACAAGGGTTTCCTTGCTTGCCAGAACCAAGTCAAGTAGGTTATTTCCCCTTGTAGGTTCTGTTACAAACTGCTTCAAAAAGCAATCCTGAACTACTTCTAAAAAGTCGTTAGATTCTAAATTCCCTGTCATGAAATTCCAATCAATCTGACTAAAGTTAAAGTCCCTAGAATTACTACGTTATCGAGTCTTGTGGCCTTAACAATTTCCTCCCAAAGTAGTCTCCCTTGTTCCCTATCTAAGTTTGGAGGACGGTAAATCACGCCTAAAATCAATTTTTCACACCCCTCTGAAAATTCTATCCAGACAGACTCTGTATGTGTTAATTCAGACTTTATACCCGTTTTTATGCAACAATTTAAATGATCACGGACATAGAGTGCCACCCACCCCTTTCCCGATACTTCTGTCTACTTGGAACAATTTAAAACCCTGAATGTGACATTCGGCAGGCAAGTCCCGATTTTTCATATTAAACCAAGTCTCAGTTATTGCAAAAACATCAATATTACCCGCACTAGCAACTAATCTCAACTTGTCTATCTTATTCCTAGCACTACGACTATTGGTGTAATATATATTTAAAGACCCTCCTTTCTCTTTACCCTTCCTGTTCATTTCTGTTTTTCCACTATACATATTACTGTCCTTGTCATCTAGTGTCACTAGCTTTCCACTATCCACCTTATTCTGGCTATTACTAGTTCTCCTAAATAAAGCTACTGAATAGCGAAACGTCTACAAATTAAGATACCCAGAGGAGGCAGCAGAGGAGTAGACATGTTAAGACGATGTAATCAGTCCATCACCCTTGAAGACGTACTCTTGAGGTGGTCAGTCCCTCGTCTAATTCTTCATCTTGTCGGTATTATATACCATTAATGGTTGACCGAAGAAGCCTTCTGTGTAGACGAAACGTTTTTGAACAAAGTTACCTAACTGTTGCACATGTGTTTTACTCTTCCCTCTCCGTAGGTACGACAATACTGCCACCTCTCCTTTCTAACGTATTCTTTCTTACTAGAAAAAAACATAGTTACAGTTCCCTACTTTGTTTAAAGTATGCTTTGCTAATTCGAGTGTCAACGAAGTAGATGGGTCCTGAGCTGGCTTTAGCCTGCTGATGCTTGCCTCCTCAACTGGTGGATATTCAGGTAAATGTACAGGAATATGATCGCTACCATTACAAGAAAGGAAATGGAGTTTGGAGCGGAGATTAAGAGGAACTCCCAGCGCAATAGACACACCAGGTGGAGAAGTAATTGTTGATGGATTTAACCTTATCTTGTAGTGGATTAATCCACGGAGTTGTACAGCTGTTAGTCACGATATTCTATGCCAAAAGAACAGTAACACACCAACAACGCAGTAGAGATAGTGTTGGTAGAGAATGCCTCGCCTTCTCGTGGCACTACCCACCCAGAAATGAAATGTAATCAACGGTAAGCAATTCATTCTCAACGCAATGCAACATCAACAATAAGGCAGGAAAAGCAAAGCAATTAGTAACGGAAATGGTGGCCCTTCATTCACATCTACAATAAGCAAGCATTCTTTAAGCTGATTATTGATGGAATGCATGATGTCTGGTTGCGTGTGATGCACACACAATAAAAATGACGGGCTCGGTTTATACCACATTAAGTGAAAAGGGATAACAGGTTTGAGATGTCACACGTCTTCTTCCACCTGAGGATTTGGCCAGTCTGTGTGTTGTCAGCCTATTTCTAAGGCATCAGTATGGTCATTACTTTAATGTTTAAAGCGATGAAGGGAGAGGAGGGAGCCACTCAGGTCTACAACCCACGCCCCAAAAATGGTTAATTTAAAAATATGTAACTGCAAATTCACTTTGAACGGCTATTTGAACGATAAATTTAATTAAATCTCAATATTTCACTTTTTACATTTTGGAAATTGATTTTAAATTATTCACTGCATTTAAGCCACTCATCATTATAAACGAGACATAGTAAATTTAGCAAATATTATTTTTTGTTTTAAATCTCACTGTAAAAGTGCACAATATGTTTACAAAGTGTTGAAAATAAAGATGATACAAAGAGAAAAAATGCCAACACCACCAATAATCATCACATCAACATTTAAATCTGCATGTTATCATGGTAGATATTTGGGTTTATATTCAATCGACTACACATAAGTCATTAAGGGTCACTGTTTATTTTACCACTGTAATCTACCTTGTCCATAATTATCGCATTTGCTTAGTTACGAAACAGACAAAACGAATGCGATAGTAATCATGGACAAGGTAGATTATAGTGGAAAAATAAACATGTTATTAGAAGACGAAGGAATTTTAGTGTCCCTTAAGACAGCGTATAACATATTCATCGTCAATCAAGGACACTTTAATCCCTAAAATAGAAATTAAAGTAAAATGTTATTAAATATACACTAAGACCTACACCATACGGTTTACTTATGTCATTATTGTTGTGTGTTATTTGGGATGAAAGTCTGTCGACTATTAATGATTTAATGCCACGAATAACCTGTTTGTGAGTTTCGGGTTTCGTTCCTCAAAATGTACGACCAGAGTCATTACCGAAGAGGAAGAAGACGATTTCTTGGAATCAACCAGAAAAAAGATTAGAGCACAAACACACACACACACAGTAGCGGCCAGTGAAGAGGCGGGGCCAGGAGCTATGACTCGACCCCTGCAACCACAACTAGGTGAGTACAACTAGGTGAGTACACACACACACACAATACTGCGAGGAATAGACAAGGTGGACAGAGACAGGATGTTCCAGAGAGGGGACACAGAAACAAGTGGGTCACAATTGAAAGTTGAAGACTCAGATGAGTGAAAGGGATGTTAGGAAGTATTTCTTCAGTCACAGAGTTGTCAAGAAGTGGAATAGTCTAGCAAGTGATGTAGTGGAGGCAGGAACCATATATAGCTTTAAGACGAGGTATGATAAAGTGCATGGAGAAAGGGAAAGAGAGGACCCAGCAGCGATCAGTGAAGAGGTGGGGCCAGGAGCTGAGTCTCGAGCCCTGCATCCACAATTAGATGAGTACACACATACACACAACACACACACACACACACACACACACACAAAAAAAAAAAAAAAAATTTAATTAATTCGTGCTTAAGAGAACATTGAGTGAGTTACTGCTAAGATATACATCTTTTGCATTTACACGACAATTAATAATAAATATTTGCAAAAAAACTCACAAGTAGCTAGACACTTGTATTATTATTATGGTGATTATAATAATAATAATAATAATAATAATAATAATAATAATAATAATAATAATAATAATAATAATAATATCACCAGTATTATATTAATAATTTATCATTATCATTATTGAAGACATTCAAAGTCGTACATAAAATGCCAGTTTTAAGACAAAATATTGCATTTGTTGTCGAAAATATGAGTTCTATGCACGGCACGACTTGGTTATACTTAACACAGTTTTAAACTATATGCGTAAAGACCCAAGAGCTAGACTCTTCCTCCTGTACTGATGCGCGTCGGCATTATCTACACAGACAGTCGCTGAGTAAGAGTACTCATAGAAGACTCAGGACGTACAACATACATGGAAATACAGTTACCTGAAACTGGTGTTGCTGTGTCTATGCCAGTACACGTGTGACACGGTCCAAAACAAGGAGTTTTCTTATCAGTCAGGTTCCAGGGGCATATTTCAATAAGGAACAGGGCATCATCTTGCTGAGGGGCAGTACCCAATTACTTCCCCACACACTTTTAGGTTCTCGTCTCCACACATGCATGAACAACAGAAAGTTTGCAGCCAATTTAAAGTGATAAAAAAGTCATCAAAATATATTATCGTATATTGCTTCTTCTGCATACATACAAAAACCCTTGGGATAAATTGGATGCTAATATTTTGTGCGATATGAAGCCTTTCGCTGTGTTGAACTCAGTATACTAACGACGTATATCACAAGTATATCACAAGTCTCAAGGTGGGAATTATTTGAAATGTTAAGACATTATACAGTGAAGTCAATTTAATAAAATCCATACATAACCCATATAATGGACCCCCGGATTTCGTCAATAATTCGTTCCAGAATACTGTTACCGAACGAATTTGTCCCATAAGGAATAATGAAAATTAGATTAGTCCGTTTCAGACCCCTAAAAATAAACTTACAAAAACCCTTACAAAAATACACTTATATAATTGTTCGAGTTGTAAGCAGTACGAAATCCGGGGGTCCACTACGGAAAAGAAAGTTATGATGACGATGCAGTCTCAGTTGGACCATTAACTCTGTGTATTTTTCCAGTTTATTGTTTCTTTTGTTCTTTCTAAATAATGTTCAGTTTACTGATAGGAGAACATGGACAGCAGGTGTCTTAATATTTCCACCCGTAACAGGGATCGACCCCGGACGTCAGCATGTGAGCCGAATGCGCTATCAGTCGAGCTACGGGACACCGTACTTGAGCAAAGTTCAGAGAGACTCCCTATGATATTCACCATACGAGTTGCTTTATTGAAAACAAGTGCGAGGTTCATTGAATATTCTAAATTGGAAGAGAAAACTGATTTATGAGAAATAACTAAGAACGTTCATAGAGACTTGTGTATTTTTGATGAAAAAGCTATAAAAGTAAGTTTAATATTGATGAAGTTTTGGCGAGGACCCTATAAAGTACTTAAAGTTTGCAATAAAGTTGATTATATATTGGACAGAAGAGATGAGCATAAATTTTAACATGTATATATCCTTTCGTTGCACCACCATAGAGAGGTTATCCTCTGCTTAAACTCTGTTGACCAGGATATTTCTCCTTGCATCCAGCTTCATGTCCACAGATACAAAGAATACATTACTTATGACATATCTAATGAGTCTTACTTTGATTCTAATGCAATTCGAGAAATTTCGGTGGAACCTTCGTCTCCAGACTCCTACGTTGAAGGGTGAATAAAAACACTGGAAGCAGCATAACAGTTATCAGGAATTACACCCTTGTAATCTAATGACCTTATATCTTTCTCCGAGCCTGACCTCATATTGTTCGGTGTATTTGTTGACAACTGTGAACTTGATAAAGCCCATCCTTTGGCGAGACGATATATTAGAAGGATCCTCTGCTTCCAGTGTCTTTATTCCCACTTGTTGGCTTTTGCCACTTCCTATCTCCTGCAATAAACTTAAGTATGAACTCAGAAACAAATGCAACAAGTGAGTGATTCACTCTTTATGTATGTATTTTTCCAGTCATTTTATTGTGTCTTTCTAAGTAATATGCAATTAGTGTTTTTTTTTTTCAGTATCAAGGAATTTATTCAATAAAGATAAAGACGGTGAGATACTAGTTCATCATCCAGAAAAGGATTAATGGCTGGGTCGTGTTATTTATTTTGGAAATAACTCATCTATCATTCCTTTAGAGAAAGATCATGATTCAGTTTTTGAACTTTAAAGTTCTATAGCTAACTGATGCCAGAACTTGAGTGAAATATATCGAACATTATACTGACAAAAAAGACCTTGCAAATTACCCACAACAAGGGAGTTACATTTAAGTAATTCTTTTATGCTAACACAGTTGATGTACATTTCCTCTAATACGTAGTTATTAGTCGTAGCACAGAACTGCCTCCACCTGATCTCTTGTAGGGATGCATCGGATGTGAAAAATTTAGATATCCGGTATGCGGATGTGTATACGGATGTCTTACTCATTTTACGGATGTGAATGCGGATGCGGATGTAAGAAATTGTGCGGATGTTCCGCAGATGCGGATGCAAATATCCGATACATCACTAATCTCTTGTACTAAAGTCAGGTCTCACCTTCTCCTCTTACATCGTAAATTTTATTATGATTCCATCCACAGCTGTTTTTAATATGTTTCTTATAAAACTACGATCTGTGTGAGGATTATTTTTGTTCTTCCAAAGTCAATATATTAATTTTTGCATAAATAAAGGTTTCTTATTATGCACACAACTCGTTCAATTTGTCTAATTTTCCATATATGTATTTCATATTTATCCATTTACTATTTAAACGTTGTAGAAAGCTTTCACATGCTAACTTTTTCCTCTTATCGTATTTTTACTACTTCATTCCGTCAGTCATTCTTATTCTCATCTGCATCCATCTTTAAGCATTGTCTAGCAAAATATTATTAAATTCATACCGTACCTTCTCAACCTCTTACTCATTAACTATGAAAGTTACAGCAGAATTTATAATGTGCCTCGTTATTACATTTTAAAAGAACCTCCATAAGTAGTTTCACTTGATCAGCAAAGTGTTCGTATCAGCTTCCTTCACAAATGCAAAAGAATGTAGATGAATGGTTCAGAGAACCGACAAGTTATAAATTAGACACAAATGCAACACTTGGGTATCTTTATTGAGGAAACGTTTCGCCGCACAGTGGCTTCATCAGTCCAATACACAGTAAAAAGGTGTAAGAGAGGAGGAGTTCTTCTTAAATTGAAGTTCTTCTTAAATTGTCAATTAGAGCATCAGTGAGGTTTGCTAAGTCGGGGATGAATCTCAGATAACAGATCAGGGAACCGAAACTTCTTAACATTTTCTTTGACATTGGAAAAATACTGCAAAAAACTGACTTTATATAATCTGGAAATGGAGACAAATTATATTTTAGAGATCATAAACAAGAGGTAGTAGAAAGAATGTTTATGTAGTCACCCCATGTAGAGTCATAATGTAATTAATACCAAAATACTCTGATACATTAGTTAAGCCGTCAATTAATATTCACATTAATCGAATATACGTTGAATATATTGAAGGGAAAGCAGAATAAAGTCTAAGGAAACGATGCACCATTAATGTATTATACGTCTATGTAATATCTAATTCAGAGAAAAACAGTATAATGAAATTTTTAACCGTCATTGTTAATTATTGACAAGACCTTGTGAATCCCATTCAGTTACTGGATTCTAGCATCTGAAATCTTCAACAATCCTATAAGAGTTATCAGATTTCTTAATGATGACAATTGGTGAACAGAAGACGCTAAGGAAAGGTTCTATGAGATTTTGATCCATTAATCTTCTCAACTTGTTTTTGTAAATCACCTCGCAAATGAACGGGAACAGGATAAGCATTTCATTTATTACCCTAATTTTGTTAGTTCAGTTTTATGAACAATGGCAGTAGTAGGCCGAGGACCATCTAAAAAATATCAGAAAAAATTATTGAAGTGAATCGCTCTCTTGTTGCATTTGTTTCTGAGTTCATACTTGAGTTTATTGCAGGAGATAGGAAGTGGCAAAAGCCAACAAGTGGGAATAAAGACACTGGAAGCAGAGGATCCTTCTAATATATCGTCTCGCCAAAAGATGGGCTTTATCAAGTTCACAGTTGTCAACAAATACACCGAACAATATGAGGTCAGGCTCGGAGAAAGACATAAGGTCATTAGATTACAAGGGTGTAATTCCTGATAACTGTTATGCTGCTTCCAGTGTTTTTATTCACCCTTCAACGTAGGAGTCTGAAGACGAAGGTTCCACCGAATTTTTTCGAATTGCATTAGAATCAAAGTAAGACTCTTTAGATATGTCATAAGTAATGTATTCTTTGTATCTGTGGACATGAAGCTGGATGCAAGGAGAAATATCCTGGTCAACAGAGTTTAAGCAGAGGATAACCTCTCTATGGTGGTGCAACGAAAGGATATATATACATGTTAAAATTTATGCTCTTCCCTTCTGTCCAATATATAATCAACTTTATTGCAAACTTTAAGTACTTTATAGGGTCCTCGCCAAAACTTCATCAATATTAAACTTACCTTTATAGCTTTTTCATTTTTTCATCAAAGATACACAAGTCTCTATAAATGTTCTTAGAACTTTCTCATAAATCAGTTTTCTCTTCCAATTTAGAATATTCAATGGACCTCGCACTTGTTTTCAATAAAGCAACTCGTATGGTGAATATCATAGGGAGTCTCTCTGAACTTTGCTCAAGTTCGGTGCTTAGTACGGTGTCCCGTAGCTCGATTGATAGGGCATTCGGCTCACATACTGAGGTCCTGGGGTCGATCCCCGGTACGGGTGGAAACATTACAACGTGTTTCCTTAAGACACCTGCTGTCCATGTTCACCTATCAGTAAAATAGGTACCTGGGTGTTAGTTGACTGGTTTAGGTCGAATTCTGGGACGAAATTGACTTAATTTGCCTGAAATGCTTAGCATAACCAGGGGCTTTCTATATAGTTGTATGTCATTGACGTCAGCTAGGTCTGTATACCTTGTACATGTACATGTAGAAATAAAGATTATTATTAGTATTAGTATTATTATCTATGCCAAAAAAATTCTTATATATAAGGTATTGTAAACAAAGGCTTTGTTTAGATAAGCTGGTGCATAGGATCAAAAGTAAACTGTGTTTCTTGACCTGTAAGGTTTCTCTTGATATCCCTACGCAAGAAGAACTTGATATCCCTACGCAAGAAGAACTTGATATCCCTACGCAAGAAGAACTTGATATCCCTACGCAAGAAGAACTTGAAAGCAATGTTTCTGCAACGTCGATGGGTGTAATGGCTTTAAGGATACAACTTCGGGGAAACTGGAAACTTAATTTATAGTTAAGAAGGACATTGGATAGGATAAGATAACCAATAATATCTAGAGCAACTCTTGCAAACGGAACTGAAAAGAATGGCAGTTTCACCTTTGGAACCTTTCTTCTTTTCTAGGACGAAAACTGGCACATATGTCAAAATATACACTGTTTATCTGTATTGTAGGAAAAAATACAAGTCGAGTGTGGTTAATAATTTACAAGACTTTGAATAACTGTGGAAATACTTAGATACAAAAACAATAGGTTCCATCTAGTGTCTGAATACTATCTCACTGGTCTTCCGGTTGATTTGTTGATCCTCTAGGCTTCTCACAGAGGTGACGTTCCAAGGACCATTAAACTGTGTTAAACATAACGGGCCTTGATTTAGCGACATTTTCCCTTAAATGGCTTCGACTAATCACTTTTTACAGTTATTTTCTTCAATGAATTATATAGCTCCTTCATGGCAAAAGAAGGGAAACCAAGTATCCCTTACCCATGGTTTCAGCACTACATACCTCGTGCACCTCTAAGTAAGGTTGTAGTCACTACACAGTAATGGCGCCGACCTATAGTAACTAAACACCAAGCCAGTGAGTTTATGGTAGTATGGGATGCACAAGGGAAACCTGATGGTCGCTGGTGTACCTCACACACTTGATAATCTACTTCTGCCAGCTTCGATAGCACCAATGCGATTAATTTGTATATGTACTTGCCCCGATCCCCCATTGCACAAGACTTTCAATGATCTAATTGTCCTATTTTTGTCCGGCCAGAGCTCAGTGACGTTACCTAAATGCTACTGAACCCCAGTAGGACCATCACAAACATCTATCACTCCATCGCACACACATGTTTCCACACATTCTGACCACTCTCAATTGGCTCATCTGGACTATTATAATCCTTGTCACCTAGTTCCAGTGTTACAATCAACGGAATCTGTAAATTAAATTCGAGGTTATAAGGATTTCAGTGTTGGAGATGTGATCACTGTTATCAGGCACTAGGAACCATTAATAGTTAACAATTCCATCCATATTCACTCGGCACCAATAACAGTCATTTGGCATAATTATCGCTGTGAGCATTCCTTGGGTTGTGTGTTGCCTTAATTTGACTAATACATGTTAGCGAGGGAGAGACGGAAGGGGTCTGTAATGACGTGCCCTCACCAAATAATTCAGCGGTTTTTACTGTCAATTTCTTTACGATGCAAGTATGTCTCGTGAAGAAAAATATATACGTTATGAAGAAAGTAATATGAGTTTACATATAAGCGAAGTGGTCCTACACAAAAACCTGTTGCTTTGTGAGAGGTTAGAACATTATATGGTGTTGATCAATAACAACACTGCGACTAGCCAAGGATTCGAACCCATGTTGTTTTGGCCCGCCTCATGGTGAGCGAAAACAACATGACGCTCTAACCCACAGGACTCATTATTCATCAACATGTCCTTCGACATGTGTTGCCTCAGGTGAGAACCATGACGCTCACAGACACCATCAGCACACAGCAGAGCTATGTGTTTTACCTTGATCTGAGGACACTCGGTTATGTGGGTACCTCTGAGCTAATTACATTCTCCTCCCCGTTAGTGTACTAGCCTCAACAAGCAGTATTTTATATTATTGTACCCATGAACGAGTGGTATTGATCGATAACAACACTTGCGATTACCCAAGGATTCGAACCCATGTAGTTTTGGCTTGCCTCATGGTGAGCAGTGTTGTAATTCATCAATACTACTATTTCGTGGGTACAAAAATATAAAATATTGCTTGTTGAGGCTAGTACACCAAACGGGGAGGATAATGTAATTAGCTCAGTGGTACCCACACCGCCGAATGTTCTCGGATCAAGGTAAAACACACAGCTCTGCTGTGTGCTTGATTCTTGTAGGATTTGTGGTCTGGTGGGTTAGAGCGTCATGTGGTTTTCGATCACCATGAGGTGAGCTAAAACAACATGGGTTGAATCCTTGGCTAGTCACAGTGTTGTATATATATATATATATATATATATATATATATATATATATATATATATATATATATATATATATATATGGCTAGATACACAGTGTTGTTATATTATACATATATATATATATATATATATATATATATATATATATATATATATATATATATATATATATATATATATATATAGTATTATTTTAAAGTGTGTGTGTGTGTGTTGTGTGTGTGTCGTGCTCGATTAGGTAAAACTTGCGATTTTGGCTTAAATAGCAACGCTCACCTTGCCATATAAGACAAGTGAAAATTTGTGTATGCAATAATTTCGCCAAAATCATTCTGAACATAACGAAAAAATATATTTCATTGTGTTTGTATATTATTAAATTAATGTTAACTTATCTAAAATATATTTAGTTGGGTTAGGCTAAATTAAATTGCGTTGTTGTGATAAGGTTAGGTAGGTTTTCAAAGTTTCTCTTGGTACAAAATATAAATTTTACATTAACATAAATGAAAAAATATATCATTAAACGTATAAGAAAAATTTTAGAAAGGACTTAATTTTAGATGAGTTCTTGCTAATTGACCAGTTTTACCTAATCGGCACGACATATATATATATATATATATATATATATATATATATATATATATATATATATATATTAGTGCCTAATAGGTAAAACTGGTATTTAGCAAGAACTCATCTAAAATTGAGTCCTTTCTAAAATTTTCTTATACGTTTGTAGATATATTTTTTCATTTATGTTAATGTAAAATTAATATTTTGTACCAAAAGAATCTTACAAACTTACCTAACCTTATTATAACAAGCGCAATTTAATTTAGCCTAATCCAACTAAATATATTTTTGATACGTTTACAATAATTTAATAATAAACAAGCACAATGAAATATATTCTTTTGTTGGGTTCAGAATGATTTTTGCGAAATTATTGCATACACAAATTTTCGCTTGCCTTATGCGGCAAGAATAGCGTTGCTATTTAAGCCAAAAATCGTAAATTTTACCTATTCGGCATAAGGCAAGCGAAAATTTGTGTATGCAATAATTTCGCAAAAAATATTCTGAACCCAACAAAAAAAATATATTTCATTGTGTTTGTTTATTATTAAATTATTGTAAACGTATCAAAAATATATTTAGTTGGATTAGAAATTGCGCTTGTTATAATAAGGTTAGGTAAGTTTTCTAAGGTTCTTTTGGTACAAAATTATTTATTTTTACATTAACACAAATTAAAAAAAATGTGTTTAAACGTATAAGAAATTTTTTTGAAAGGACTTAATTTTAAATGAGTTCTTTCTAATTGATCAATTTTACCTATTCCACAGGTGGAAGTGCATGCCTATAAGTTAGGTTAGGTTAGACAAGCCTAGAATTACCTGCATCCAGATTTCAAAGCATGACGTACTTCCACCTGTATATATTTCCATGATGACTTAACCTCTTTCAGCTCAAGTACTGTAATATTATCATAATTAATGGACTGATCCCATCGACTCCAAGATGAGGGACTGATTACCTCAAACTCCTTCTGATCTTAGACTATGATTCTCTGTATTGGACTGAGGAAGCTGGCGATACGTTTCCACAATGAAGATTAAGTACTACACAAGCTTTTCCTTCATCACTTGTCAGTTCTTTGTACCATTTATCATTAACACAGGTTTATTATTTATTTATGTATCATATTTTAATATATGAGTGGGAGGGGGCTGGGTTTGATCGGTGTTGTGGGTACGGGAGAAAAATTCTTGGGTAGCTTTGGGTAGGGGTGGTTTTGATTAGGACCTGAATTGTATGGGACAGTAGGCCTTCCGCAGTGTTCCTCCATTCTTATGTTCTTAAGATATTATCTTTTGTTTATCTGCAGAGTAAAACAAACTTAAAAAATAAAATAGACTAGCTTGTACTAGCTTGTACTACCAGGTCAGTAGCTGTACTAATTCCTTAAGTGGAAATGACCTGACCAGATGGTCGACTGACAAGGTGGTCGGCTAGATAATTAAATGAGTGGGTGCAGTTGGGTGTGAGTTGGTCCTGACTAGCTTGTGCTACTAGGTCAGATGCAGTGCTCCTTCCTTAAGTGAAAGTACCTCACAAGAGACTCTTAAGAAAGGTGGCAGCTCATGGTATAGGAGGTAGGGGATTAGAAAGGCTAAACGTGACTATAAGATTAAGGTTGCTAATGAATCAAAGACTAATCCAAAAGGGTTCTTTCAAGTGTATAGGACGAAGGTGAAGGAAAAGGTAGGACCTCTGAAAATTGGGAATGGACAGCTGACGGATAACGAACTGGAAATGTGTTCTCTATTTAATGACTATTTTTTTGTCAATCTTTACACAAGAAGATGTAAATGAGATTCCAGAAATTAACAATTATTCAGTTCCTGAAGAATTCAAGTTAACTAATATTACTGTCACGAGGGACATGGTTATCAAACAGATAGATAAACTGAAGTAAAATAAGTCCCCGGGACCCGACGAGTTGTTTTCCAGGGTACTTAAAGAATGCAAGGTGGAACTTAGTCAGCCATTAACGAATGTGTTTAATATGTCCATCCTATCTGGTGTTGTGCCAGAGATCTGGAAGATAGCTAATGTAGTTCCTATATTCAAATCAGGGGATAAGTCAATTCCATTCAATTACCGTCCAATAAGCCTCACATCTATAGTAGGCAAATTATTAGAATAAATTATAGCTGATATTATTAGAAGTCACCTTGAAGAACATAATTTGATTAATGAATCTCAGCATGGGTTCAAGAGAGGTCGTTCCTGCCTGACAAATTTACTGACGTTTTTCAATAAAACATTTGAGGCAGTAGACAGTGATAAAGAATATGATATAATTTACTTGGATTTCAGTAAGGCCTTCGATAGAGTACCTCACAAGAGACTCTTAAGAAAGGTGGCAGCTCATGTTATAGGAGGTAAAGTTCTAGCATGGATAGAGGCATGGCTTACCAATAGAAAGCAGAGAGTTTCCATTAATGGGGTCAAATCTGAATGGGGATTAGTCACAAGCTACAAGGATCAGTTTTAGGCCCATTGTTGTTCATAATTTACATAAATGACCTTGATGAAGGAATTGCAAGTGACATGAGTAAATTTGCTGATGATACAAAAATAGGCCGTATAATTAATTCTGAGGAGGATACCAGTGAACTCCAGGAGGATTTGGACAAAATAATGTCTTGGTCTGAAAAGTGGCAGATGAAGTTCAATGTGGACAAGTGTAAGGTACACTAGTCCTTGGTAATGAAAATATCCCTCGAATTTATAAACTAGGTGAAGTTGAGCTTGATCATACAGAATGTGAAAAGACTTGGGAGTCATTGTAAGCAGGAATCTAAAGCCAAGACAACAGTGCCTAAGTGTGCGCAATAAGGCTAACAGATTACTAGGATTTATTTCAAGAAGTATAAGCAACAGAAGTCCAAAAGTTATTTTACAGCTCTATACATCACTAGTGAGACCTCATTTGGATTATGCAGCTCAGTTTTGGTCTCCTTACTACAGGATGGATATAGATTCATTGGAGAACATACAAAGAAGAATGACTAAAATGATTTACAGTATAAGAAATCTCCCGTATGAAGATAGACTTAGAGCGTTGAATCTCCACTCTCTGGAGAGACGTAGAATGAGGGGAGATATCATCGAGGTGTACAAGTGGATGATGGGTATAAACAAAGGATATATTAATAAAATACTGAGGATATCGAACCAAGTAAGAACCAGAAATAACGGATTTAAATTGGATAAATTTAGATTTAGAAAGGACATAGGCAAGTACTGGTTTTCGAACAGAGTTGTAGATGCGTGGAACGATCTTCCGAGTAGGGTGATATAGGCTAGGACCTTGGGTGGCTTTAAAAAGAGATTGGACAAATATATGAGTGGGAGGGGCTGGGTTTAATTAGTGTCGTGAGTACGGGAGAAAATTCTTAGGTAGTGGTGGTTTTGATAAGGACTTGCCTTGTATGGGCCAGTAGGCCTTCTGCAGTGTTCCTCCATTCTTATGTTCTTATGAATGTAACCTGACCTGGCTGGGTCGGGGCATTGGCTTAAGCCGTTGGAGACTTGGACATGCCTCGCATGGGCCAGTAGGCCTGCTGCAGTGTTCCTTCTTTCTTATGTTCTTATGAAATACAAAGGAACCATTCAGAGAATTGACACTAATCATATTACACGGCAAACAAATTTAATATATTTTTAATGATAAAAAACATTGTTGGGGAAGCTTCATTAGCAAATAAATCACTTTAATACCTAGAAAATGATAATTAATTAATAAGTAAATACCTTTTACAATACCGAACATTTATGAACATTTTCCTAAAATGGATTATTTTCAATTTATTGTTGTGAATGTTTGAGGTCAACCTTCTCCATATAATAGACCTTAAAATACTCTCCTTGCCAAGAGTTTTAATTAACCTATTGTATATGGGTAAAAGCCTGTTGAGCTGCATTTTATATCTGAAATCGTAACATGTTTCACACCTGCAGCTCAGATAAATGATTGAACATAGAACATAAGAATGGAGGAACACTGCAGAAGGCCTACTGGCCCATACAAGGCAAGTCCTTATCAAAACCACCACTACCTAAGAATTTACTCCCGTACTCACGACACTAATCAAACCCAGCCCCTCCCACTCATATATTTGTCCAATCTCTTTTTAAAGCCACCCAAGGTCCTAGCCTCTATAAACTTGAATATCATTAAACAATATGCGCGAAAAAAATATATGTTCAACTGATCTTCCAGTCTAAACGAATCTGTTTATTTAATGGAAGACTAATGGAGGCACAGTTTTACTGACGGATATGAGGCACAGAAATTTTCCAATCTTTTTGAAAGCGCATATACGATGCTGCTTCTCGCCATTTCACTTTTTTGACGACTTATTTCATTTTAGTGAATTTAAATAGCTCTTAATTTATTATCTTTAGTAGCAAAGGCAAAGTTGTAGTAAGTGAGAATGTCATAAATTTTAATCTAAATACATAAATAAATTATTCCTACTGATAGTCCTTTGGAAAACATCTATTTCTTCTATATTCCCAGATGAATTGTGTATCTTTTTTTATTATGACTAGTCAATAGAGAGACTACTCAGAAAGAATTCATTATCGAATATTATACAGTTTATGTATATTTGGTCCGGACTACCAGAGAATGATAGCAAACTTCCTAGTTATTTTCTTTCCATAAAAATCATCCAGGTGGAAATGAAGTCGACATCAGTAGGAGGCGACAACCGCAGTGTCTTTCAGGATCTTCCTATACTTACGTTACATATATTATAAATTCCATTTGTAATGCTACAAAAGTTCAAAACCATACACGTTTTTTAATACACAGACTTTCAAGAAAATATACACTTTGTAAGATAAGATTTTTTTTTATAGAGATAATCTTAGATCGGAATGCCGACCCATGAATACTTCTGGAGAATATTTTATGTTAGTAAAAGGACACAAATGCAACTAATGTGACATTTTATTGTGGCAACGTTTCGCTCTCCAGGAGCTTTTTTTCAAGCCGTAACGGTTTGAAAAAGCTCCTGGAGAGCGAAACGTTGCCACAATAGAATGTCACATTAGTTGCATTTGTGTCCTTTTACTTAACATATTGTCGGTAATTCTACCAATATTATTACAGAATATTTTATTCAGGATTGTCATGACTCCATTCAATTACAAGACTCTGGGTAAGATGAATAAAACGTTTGGTATATATAATAGTCCTTATTCTTATATTTGCTTCAATGCCAGAAACTTGGTCAGTTGTCTTACCAAAGACAATGAAATGCCTTTAAGAGTACTTAAAATGTATGTATTGGCAGTCAAACCATACCACGGGTGGGGTTCGAACAAGCGGTCAGAGAGTCTCCAGACTCCAAACTCTCTGACCGCGGGTTCGAACCCCACCCGTGTTATGGTTTGTTTGCAATCGTGTCATTACGATTTCGTGAGTCGTATTGGCAGTGTCTGACAGTGGAGGATAAATAATGTGCTGTGGTTGTCATTAAACTTAATCCAATTTTTCTCCTCGTTTTAAACCATTACATTTATTTAGCACTTGATAACATACTTGAGTATACGTACTTGATAACATACTTGAGTATACGTACTTGATAACATACTTAAATGTATACGTACTTGATAACATACTTGAACAACGTACTTGATAACATACTTGAACAACGTACTTGATAACATACTTGACCAACGTACTTGATAACATACTTGAACAACGTACTTGATAACATACTTGAACAACGTACTTGATAACATACTTGACCAACGTACTTGATAACATACTTGAACAACGTACTTGATAACATACTTAAGTAACGTACTTGATTACATACTTAAACAACGTACTTGATAACATACTTGACCAATGTACTTGATAACATACTTGAGCAACGTACTTGATAACATACTTCAACAACGTACTTGATAACATACTTGAACAACGTACTTGATAACATACCTGACCAACGTACTTGATAATATACCTGACCAACGTACTTGATAACATACTTGACCAACGTACTTGATAACATACTTGACCAACGTACTTGATAACATACTTGACCAACGTACTTGATAATATACTTGACCAACGTACTTGATAACATACCTGACCAACGTACTTGATAACATACTTGACCAACGTACTTGATAACATACTTGACCAACGTACTTGATAACATACTTAAGTAACGTACTTGATAACATACTTAAGTAACGTACTTGATAACATACTTGACCAACGTACTTGATAACATACTTAAGTAACGTACTTGATAACATAACAGGCAGATTCAACAAAATGCTGAGAGCAACTTCGATCAGAATTTTTTTGTTACTTTAATCGAATGCATAATAGATTTCTAAATAAAAGCTTCAGTGCTATATTAATTTACTCTAAGTTGATATATAGCAAGAATATGACGTGTATAATACGAAACTGTTATCATAATCACGAAGTCTCAGAGGTATACTTACATTTACTCCTAAAACTGATTCCCGATATCATGAGTTTTTGAAAACAGTTAGGTAGGTAATTATCTTTAAAGATAACTATGTAAGACCAGTTGCCCAATAGTTATAATAAATATAACTAACAACCAGGTTGCATTTCTGGAAGAGTTTTGCAAATTTCCATAAAGTGTTGCTAATGTATGAAAGTCGTGAGTGTTGTGTGCTGTATCAACATCTGTGAGAAATAAGTCATCAGTGTTATGTCAGCATCAGTAAGAGTTACCTGTGTTACGTTATTATCTTATTATCTCCAAGAGATAAGTAACTTGTGTAACATCAGTATCTGTAAGAGATAAATTGCATTTGTTACGGCAGTATCTGCAAGAGGTGAGTCACCTGTGTTACGGCAGTATATGCAAGAGGTGAGTCACCTGTGTTACGGCAGTATCTGCAAGAGGTGAGTCACCTGTGTTACGGCAGTATCTGCAAGAGGTGAGTCACCTTCTTTGTACCAGCATCTGCATGATCTTAGTCACCTTCACTCTGCCAGCATCTGTATGATATTAATCATCTTCACTCTGCCAGCATCTGTATGATCTTAATCATCTTCACTCTGCCAGCATCTGTATGATCTTAGCCATCTTCACCCTGCCAGCATCTGCATGATCTTAGTCATCTTCACTCTTCCAGCATCTGTATGATCTGTCATCTTCACCCTGCCAGCATCTGTATGATCTGTCATCTTCACCCTGCCAGCATCTGTATGATCTGTCATCTTCACCCTGCCAGCATCTGTATGATCTGTCATCTTCACCCTGCCAGCATCTGTATGATCTGTCATCTTCACCCTGCCAGCATCTGTATGATCTGTCATCTTCACCCTGCCAGCATCTGTATGATCTGTCATCTTCACCCTGCCAGCATCTGCATGATCTTACTCATCTTCACTCTGTCAATATTTGTAAGATCTTAGTACCTTCAACGTGAGGGCCACTGTATTACCTGACTGGACTTTATTATGGAGTAACTGGAGTGACGGAATAGGAGGAGAAATTTTTTCCTGGGTAGAGGCATGGTTGACTAATAGGCGGCAGAGAGTTTGCATAAATGGAGAAATCAGAATGGGGGCGTGTCTCAAGCGGTGTTCCACAGGGGTCAGTTTTGGGCCCCCTGTTGTTTACAATTTACATAAACGACATAGATGAGGGAATAAATAGTAGCATAAGTAAATTTGCTGATGACACCAAAATAGGCCGTCCAATTCATTCAAACGAGGACATTAGAGCACTCCAGGATGATTTGAATAGACTGATGCAGTGGTCGGAGAAGTGGCAGATGCAGTTTAATGTAAACAAATGCAAAGTTCTAAATGTTGGGCAGGACAATAACCATGCCACATATAAGCTGAATAATATAGATCTTATTACTTGTAATTGCGAGAAGGATTTAGGAGTTCTGGTTAGTAGTAATCTGAAGCCTAGACAACAGTGCATAAGTGTTCGCAATAAAGCTAACAGAATCCTTGGCTTCATATCAAGAAGTATAAATAACAGAAGTCCTCAGGTTGTTCTTCAACTCTATATATCTTTGGTTAGGCCTCATTTAGATTATGCTGCACAGTTCTGGTCACCGTATTACAGAATGGATATAAATGCACTGGAAAACGTACAGAGGAGGATGACAAAGTTGATCCCATGTATCAGAAATCTTCCCTATGAGGATAGACTGAGGGCCCTGAATCTGCACTCTCTAGAAAGGCGTAGAATTAGGGGGATATGATTGAGGTGTACAAATGGAAAACAGGAATAAACAAAGGGGATGTAAATAGCGTGCTGAAAATATCCAACCAAGACAGGACTCGCAGCAATGGTTTCAAGTTGGAAAAGTTCAGATTCAGGAAGGATATAGGAAAGCACTGGTTTGGTAATAGAGTTGTGGATGAGTGGAACAAACTCCGAGTACCGTCATAGATACTAAGACGTTGTGTAGTTTTAAAAATAGGTTAGATAAATACATGAGTGGGTGTGGATGGGTGTGAGCTTGTACTAGGTCAGATGCAGTGCTCCTTCCTTAAGTGAATGTAACCTGACCTGTACTAATTCCTTAAGTGGAAGTGACCTGACCAGGTGGTCGGCTGGACAATTATAGGAGTGGGTGCGGTTGGGTGTGAATTGGTCCTGACTAGGTTGTGCTACTAGGTCAGATGCAGTGCTCCTTCCTTAACTGAATGTAACCTGACCTGGCTGGGTCGGGGCATTGGCTTAAGCCGTTGGAGATTTGGACCTGCCTCGCATGGGCCAGTAGGCCTGCTGCAGTGTTCCTTCTTTCTTATGTTCTTATGTTCTTAACTGTAGGTTGCGAGGTTTCTTCTATCCGGCAGCAACTGTGAAATCTTTATATTGTTCACTGCACTAGTAAAGTAACTAAAATATATGAATAATTTTCTCTGGTACAACATCAGTAAGAGCTGAGGCACCTTCGCTGTACCAGCAACTGGAAGATCTGGAACATTTTATTTGTCCCAGCATCAGTAATATCTGGGTCATCTTCATAGTGCCAGAAATGGTAAGATCTGACTTTTCTTAATTGTTTAAGCACTATTGTAGAAAGCAGAATCTTCTTTGTTTCTCCAAAATAACTGCAAAAATCAGTTTATGTCTCTCTTTCATTGCTTTATTAATGTCTTGGAGTGTACCTTGAGGGTGTTCCGAGGGTCAACGCCTAAACGGTTAGGTCTATGACCAGGCTTCGCGGTGGATCAGGGCCTAATCAACCGGGTTGTCGTTGCTGGCCGGACGCAAACGGACTTGTGAACCACTGACCGGCTGGTCCATGGACAGTTTCCTTCAAGATGCTAGAATCTAGAGTGGAGATTCACTCCCTTTAAATACTGTGCACGAAGTAGTTTTAATAGATAATTATATTAAAAATCTGAAGAAACCTTAAATAAATTCCCTCTAAACCTGGAATATTAGGAAACAAAAGAAAATAAGAACCATCATGAAGGCAGAATTAGTATAAAGATTTTTTCAACATAAAAATTAGAGAAATAGCATGAAAATGATTAACGACAAGCATGCCATCTTTTAGATTAAAATTGAAATGAAATTGTCAAAAGATTAAAATTAAGAGATATAAAAATAACGTACGAATACATTAAACAAAATACAAGTTTAATGGTTACTATTAGTAATATGCGATACAGTTTACTGCAGAGAAAATAAAAAAATCAGACTGTTCTTTTTAATTAAAGATTTCCTAGAATATTAAAAAGAACTCATGCACTGTGCCGTATATTTTTCATAATAAAATGTATCAAAAAAATAATAAAATTTATTGTCGAAATGCTAAATGTATTGAAAAATATGCAATACTCAGAACTCTCGAATAAAATCCTTATTAATAATTTTAGAAAAAAAAAACTGAGTTTGATGAAGATGTGTCTCGTGGCTGGTTAAAACAGACTCTGTAGGCAGGATAAAAAAGGGCAGCTCAGGGTTGCGTGATAATGAGCTCCCAGTAACAAAAGAACGTACTAATGATCTCCCATGGGAGGACAGTGCGTCGCAGGGGAAAACTTATTGATCTGACCAACGTCTAACCACTGTGCTCATACTAGTCCACCCTAGCTATAAGTCACCGTATTTAGAAGAATTTTGTCTAAGGATGTATGCCATAAAATGTAGAGAACAAATGTTAACTGAAATACCGAACACTAATGTTTCAAAATAAAATTTCAAATAAGATGTGATGGTAAATATGCATTAAAGAAACATATCCAATCAAGAAGATAAATTTAGCATCAGCAAGCATCTAGCAGTAGATATAATACAGTGCTCTCACCAAACTTCAAATTGGCAACATAAAAACAAGCAAATATATAAAAAAAAATGTGCCCAAAAGTGGTAGTTAGTACGAGAACAAATCTACAAACTTACATGTCCCAAAAGGATGTTAGCCACTAGAAGATGAAATCTAGCACCAAGCAAATAGAAGAATCTCATGTCAAATTTGCTTTACCAGTTTACATACTTCAGCGTTCTCCTCATTCCTGTGGTGTATCGTTCACTTGAACCACTTGCTAGAATAAATAATACAAAAAATATGTTCACTATAAAATCAAAGTATGGAGTACAGCGGAACTTGAAGTAGTTTATGCAGGTTCGAAATCTGCTGTTGTTTAATATATACTTATATATATATATATATATATATATATATATATATATATATATATATATATATATATATATATATATATATATATATATATATATATATATATATATATATATATGTAAAGTTTTTCTTCTCTTTTTTAGTAAATGTATACAGGAGAAGGGGATACTAGCCCATTGCTCCCGGCATTTTAGTCGCCTTATACGACACGCATGGCTTACGGAGGAAAGAATCTTTTCCACTTCCCCATGGATTTCGTGTATAGGGCAAGGAGGAATAACATCTTGTAGGAGTGTGGAAGAGCCAGTTGTGAGTGTGGGGAAAGTTCGTGAGGCAGTGGGTAGAATGAAAGGGGGTAAGGCAGCTGGGATTGATGGGATAAAGATAGAAATGTTAAAAGCAGGTGGGGATATAGTTTTGGAGTGGTTGGTGCTATTATTTAATAAATGTATGGAAGAGGGTAAGGTACCTAGGGATTGGCAGAGAGCATGTATTGTTCCTTTGTATAAAGGCAAAGGGGACAAAAGAGAGTGCAAAAATTATAGGGGAATAAGTCTGTTGAGTATTCCTGGTAAAGTGTATGGTAGAGTTATTATTGAAAGAATTAAGAGTAAGACGGAGAGCAGGATAGCAGATGAACAAGGAGGCTTTACGAAAGGTAGGAGGTGTGTAGACCAAGTGTTTACAGTGAAACATATAGGTGAACAGTATTTAGATAAGGGTAAAGAGGTTTTTGTAGCATTTATGGATTTAGAAAAGGCGTATGATAGGGTGGATAGGGGGGCAATGTGGCAGATGTTGCAGGTGTATGGAATAGGAGGTAGGTTTCTGAAAGCAGTGAAAAGCTTTTATGAGGATAGTGAGGCTCAGGTTAGAGTGTGTAGGAGAGAGGGAGTGTATTTCCCAGTAAAAGTAGGCCTTAGACAAGGATGTGTGATGTCACCGTGGTTCTTCAATATATTTATAGATGGGGTTGTAAGAGAAGTGAATGCGAGGGTCTTGGTAAAAGGTGTGGGGTTAAAAGAGAAAGAATGAAATACAAAGTGGGAGTTGTCAGAGTAGCTTTTTGCTGATGACACTGCTTTTGTGAGATTCTGAAGAGAAGTTGCACAGGTTGGTGGATGAATTTGGTAGGATATGTAAAAGAAGAAAATTGAAAGTGAATATAGGAAAGAATAAGGTGATGAGGATAAGAAAACGGTTAGGTGACGAAAGATTGGATATCAGATTGGAGCGAGAGAGTATGAAGGAGGTGAATGTATTCAGATATTTGGGAGTGGAAATGTCGGCAGATGGGTCTATGAAGGATGAGGTGAATCATAGAATTGATGGGGGGAAAAGGGTGAGTGGAGCACTTCGGAGTCTGTGGAGACAAAGAACTTTGTCCATGGAAGTAAAGAGGGGAATGTATGAGAGTATAGTTATACCAACACTCTTATATGGGTGTGAAGCATAGGTGATGAATGTTGCAACGAGGAGAAGGCTGGAGGCAGTGGAGATGTCATGTCTGAGGTCAATGTGTGGTGTGAATATAATGCAGAGAATTCAGAGTTTGGAAATTAATAGGAGGTGCGGGATTACCAAAACTATTATCCAGAGAGCTGAGGAGGGGTTGTTGAGGTGGTTCGGACATGTAGAGAGAATGGAACGAGACAGAATAACTTCGAGAGTGTATAAATCTGAAGCGGAGGAAAGGTTGGAGGGAGGGGGTAAAGGAGGTTTTGTGTGCGAGTGGCTTGGATTTCCAGCAAGCATGCGTGAGCGTATTTGATAGGATTGAATGGAGACAAATGGATTTTAATATTTAACGTGCTGTTGGAGTGTGAGCAAAGTAACATTTATGAAGGGATTCAGGGAAACCGGCAGGTCGGACTTGAGTCCTGGAGATAAAAAGTACAGTGTTATAACTGTAGTGTAAAGCACCCCTCTGGCAAGACAGTGATGGAGTGAATGATGATGAAAGTTATTCTTTTTCGGGCCACCCTGCCTTGGTAAGAAAGCCTAGGGAACGAATGGATTTGTCAGTTAAAAACAGAGTAGGGAGTTAGTAGATGGGGAGCTGGAGGTATTGGGTAGATGGCGGGAATATTTTGAGGAACTTTTAAATGTCGATGAAAAGAGGGAGGCGATAATTTCATGTACTGGCCAGGGAGGTACAACATCGTTTAGGAGTGAAGAAGAGCAGGATGTGAGTGTGGGGAGGTGCGTGAGGCATTACGTAGAATGAAAGGGGTAAAGCAGCTGGAATTGACGGAATCATGACAGAAATGTTAAAAGCAGGGGGATATAGTGCTGGAGTGGTTGGTATTTTTGTTTAATAAATGTATGAAAGAGGGAAGGTACCTAGGGATTGGCAGCGAGCATGTATAGTTCCTTTATATAAAGGGAAGGGGATAAAGAGAGTGTAAAAATTATAGGGGAATAAGTTTACTGAGTATACCAGGTAAAGTGTATGGCAGGGTTATTATTGAAAGAATTAGAGGTAAGACAGAGAGTAGGATTGCAGATGAGCAGGATGTGAGTGTGGGGAGGTGCGTGAGGCATTACGTAGAATGAAAGGGGTAAAGCAGCTGGAATTGACGGAATCATGACAGAAATGTTAAAAGCAGGGGGATATAGTGCTGGAGTGGTTGGTATTTTTGTTTAATAAATGTATGAAAGAGGGAAGGTACCTAGGGATTGGCAGCGAGCATGTATAGTTCCTTTATATAAAGGGAAGGGGATAAAAGAGAGTGTAAAAATTATAGGGAATAAGTTTACTGAGTATACCAGGTAAAGTGTATGGCAGGGTTATTATTGAAAGAATTAGAGGTAAGACAGAGAGTAGGATTGCAGATGAGCAAGGAGGCTTTAGAGTGGGTAGGGGATGTGTAGATCAAGTGTTTACAGTGAAGCATATATGTGAACAGTATTTAGATAAAGGTAGAGAAGTTTTTATTGCATTTATGGATTTAGAAAAGGCATATGATAGAGTGGATAGGGAGCAATGTGGCAAATGTTGCAAGTGTATGGAATAGGTAGTAAGTTACTGAAGGCTGTAAAGAGTTTTTATGAGGATAGTGAGGCTCAGGTTAGGGTGTGTAGGAGAGAGGAGATTACTTCCGGTAAAAGTAGGTCTTAGACAGGGTTGTGTAATGTCACCATGGTTGTTTAATATATTTATAGATGGGGTTGTAAAAGAAGTAAATGCTAGGGTGTTGGGGAGAGGGGTGGGATTAAATTATGGAGAATTAAATGCAAAATGGGAGTTGACACAGTTACTTTTTGCTGATGATACTGTGCTTATGGGAGATTCTAAAGAAAAGTTGCAAAGGTTAGTGGACGAGTTTGGGAGAGTGTGTAAAGGTAGAAAGTTAAAAGTGAACATAGATAAGAGTAAGGTGATGAGGGTATCAAACGATTTAAATAAAGAAAAATTGGATATCACATTGGAGAGAGGGATATTTGGGAGTTGATGTGTCAGCGGATGGGTTTATGAAGGATGAGGTTAACCATAGAATTGATGAAGGAAAAAAGGTGAGTGGTGCATTGAGGTATCTGTGGAGACAAAAAACGTTATCCATGGAGGCAAAGAAGGGAATGTACGAAAGTATAGTGATACCAACACTCTTATATGGGTGTGAAGCATGGGTTGCAAGTGCTGCAGCGAGGAGGAGGCTGGAGGCAGTGGAGATGTCCTGTCTAAGGGCAATGTGTGGTGTAAATATTATGCAGAAAATTCGGAATGTGGAAATTAGGAGAAGGTGTGGAGTTACTAAAAGTATTTGTCAGAGGGCTGAAGAGGGGTTGTTGAGGTGGTTTGGTCATTTAGAGAGAATGGATCAAAGTAGAATGACTTGGAGAGCGTATAAATCTGTAGGGGAAGGAAGGCGGGGTAGGGGTCGTCCTAGAAAAGGTTGGAGGGAAGGGGTAAAGAAGGTTTTGTGGGCGAGGGGCTTGGACTTCCAGCAAGCATGTGTGAGCGTGTTAGATAGGAGTGAATGGAGACGAATGGTTTATGGGACATGACGATCTGTTGGAGTGTGAGCAGGGTAACATTGTGTGAAGGGATTCAGGGAAACCAGTTAATTGATTTAGTTGGACTTGAGTCCTGGAAATGGGAAGTACAATGCCTGCACTTTAAAGGAGGGGTCTGAGATAGTGACAGCTGGGAGGACTTTCTCAGCTGTCGTATCTGAGCTCCTCTGCAAAGACAGTGATTATGTATGAGTGTGGTGAAAGTGTTGAATGATGATGAAAGTTTTTCTTTTTGGGGATTTTCTTTCTTTTTGGGTCACCCTGCCTCGGTGGGAGACGGCCGACTTGTTGAAAAAAAAAAAAAAAAAAAAATGTAATATATATATATATATATATATATATATATATATATATATATATATATATATATATATATATATATATATATATATATATATATATATATTGTGTGTGTGTGTGTGTGTGTGTGTGAAACACATAAGACATTCTGTGAGTAACAATTATCCACATAACGAAAGTAATACTTAGACACATTCGGTCACTAACTCTTAGCACCAAACATATTGTCACACTGTGCTACATAGTGCAAGTCACACTGTGCTACATAGTGCAAGTCACACTGTGCTACATAGTGCAAGTCACACTGTGCTACATAGTGCAAGTCACACTGTGCTACATAGTGCAAGTCACACTGTGCTACATAGTGCAAGTCACACTGTGCTACATAGTGCAAGTCACACTGTGCTACATAGTGCAAGTCACACTGTGCTACATAGTGCAAGTCACACTGTGCTACATACTGCAAGTCACACTGTGCTACATAGTGCAAGTCACACTGTGCTACATAGTGCAAGTCACACTGTGCTACATAGTGCAAGTCACACTGTGCTACCTACTGCAAGTCACACTGTGCTACATAGTGCAAGTCACACTGTGCTACATAGTGCAAGTCACACTGTGCTACATAGTGCAAGTCACACTGTGCTACATAGTGCAAGTCACACTGTGCTACACAGTGCAAGTCACACTGTGCTACATAGTGCAAGTCACACTGTGCTACATACTGCAAGTCACACTGTGCTACATACTGCAAGTCACACTGTGCTACATACTGCAAGTCACACTGTGCTACATACTGCAAGTCACACTGTGCTACATACTGCAAGTCACACTGTGCTACATAGTGCAAGTCACACGGTGCTGTATACTGGTTGCCATAGTAGGCTTTACACTCTTTACAGTGATAGCCGCAGTGTGCAGTGCACTGACAGTGTCACTGTAGCAACTACACAGTTACGAGGCAGTCAGAGAACCATGCTCTGAGTAACAAAGATAAGTTAACATGGTAATGGAAAATGTTGAATGAAAAATTAGCAATCATTCACCTTTTTTCCTAATGGCCTGTAATTACTTCACAATGACATTACTTCTATATTTTGTATTTTTGTCTACTGCTTCTATTAATGATAATTGAATCCGAAATTAGTTTTTGTCTTTTTAACATTCCAGTGAAAAAACATTTATGAAAACGATTTCAGTGTTTTTCATCGATAAAATTTCATTTAATTATTGACTTATCTGATAAATACAAGAAATATATATATATATATATATATATATATATATATATATATATATATATATATATATATATATATATATATATATATATATATATATATATTACTGTAACTACGAACGAGAGGAATTTAATCAATAACAACACTGTGACTAGCCGGGGAATCGAACCTGTGTTTTAGCTCGCCTCATGGTGAGCAAAAATTCACAACGCTCTAACCCATTGCACCACACAATCCTACAAAGATCACGCACACAGCAGAGCTAGGTGTTGTACCGTGATCCAAGGATATACGAAGGTGTAGGGGCCTCAGAGCTAATTTAATTCTACTCCCCGTTTGGTGTACTAGCCTCTACAAGCAGTATATATATTATTATAACGAACAAGTGGTATTTAATCAATAACAACACAGCGACTAGCCGGGGATCAAACACGTTTTGTTTTAGCCCACCTCATGGTCAGCGAAAATTCACGACGATCTAACGCACTGGAACATACAATCCTACAAAGATCGCACACCCAGCAGAGCTAGGTGTTGTTCAATGATCCGAGGACATACGATGGTGTGTATGCCTCAGATTTAATTTCATTCCTCTCCCTGTTTGGTGTACTAGCTCCACAAGCAGTATATATTGTATTGTAACCACGAACAAATGGAATTTAATCAATAACAACACTGTGTCTGGCTGGGGGATTGAACCCGTGTTGTTTTAACCTGCCTCACTCTGAGCAAAAATTCACGACGCTCTAACCCACTGAAACATACACTCCTACAAAGATCATACACCCAGCAGTGCTAGGTGCTGTACTGCGATCCGAGGACATACGATGGTGTGGTTGCCTCAGAGCTAATTTCATTCTACTCCCCGTTTGGTGTACTAGTCTCCACAAGCAGTATATATAGTATTGTAACCACGAACGAGTGGCATTTAATCAATAAGACTGCGACTAGCCAGGGAATCAAACACATGTTATTTTAGCCCTCAGGGTAAGCGAAAATTCACGACACTCTAACCCACTGCTCCAAGCAATCCTACAAAGATCATTCACCCAGCAAAGCTAGGTGTTGTTCCGTCATCCGAGGACATACAATGACGTGGGTGCCTCACAGCTTGGCGAGTATATACAGTGCTAGTCACAGCATTATGCCGAGTGAGCGCCCCGGCATAATGCTGTGACGAAAATCAAAGGCCTACCATACATGGGGGTCTTTTTACGTCTGTGCATTATGCTGGGTAGCAGCTGTTAGCATGACGTCATGGCCTGCCGCCACACTCCACAGTGACTCCTCAGTGTTCACATGGCTGCCGTGGTTAGTGTAAGTGTTGCACTTTTGTCTCTAATCCGCCCCATCTTTTGTCCAGTGTTCTTGGTTTTGGGGCTATACACCTAAAACTATAACTCAAACCATTGGGCTTCAAAAAGCTGGGCACCAGACGATAGAGATAGTGGAGAATGTTGGTGTGTGTGAGCGTTCGGTGAGGAACTGTTTGCAGAGTTTCAAGGCTGGTAGCGGTGTCGAGTTACTGTCTGCCAAACCTCGGCCTGGCCCCTCGAAGAAGACATCTATTCGTACCTTAACTGCGTTAAAGAAACAGTTAGAGAGCACACCTAAGATAACTGCTAGAGAATTGAAAGAAAGGAACCACATGTTCTCTCAGAGGTTTCTGTAAGAACTGTTAACAGACGTGTGTCTGAACTGAGCTACAGTAGTCACCGCCAGGTTAAGAATCCTCTCCAAGCCACAGAAGAAACGTAGGCTGGATTATGCAAAGAAATATCTTCACTGGACTCCTCAACAGTGGTCTGAAGTACTTTGGAGTGATGAAGCAACCTTCACCGTCACCTGTAACTGTGGGGGACATGTGTACCAGCCTAGTGGTAGTGACCTGCTAGACCCACGCTACACCTGTGGGACCACCAAACACCCAGGCTCGCTCATGGTTTAGGGGTGTTTCAGTGCTCAGTGTTGGTGAACTCATTGTGCTTAACAAAAACCAATATATGAACCTGTATAATTACCTGGAGTTAGTGTGTGACAATTTACCTGAGGTGTTTGACAAGTGTGGTGCTACGGTTTTTATGCAGGACGGTGCACCGTGTTATACCGACAAATATGTAGTTCAGTGGCTTAAGGACTTTGAAGTGAGGTTCTTTAATGACTGGCAAGGCAATTCCCCAGACCTATACCCTGTTGAGAACCTCTGGTCAATAGTGAAACGAAATTTACTGGGCCAGGATATCAGTTCCATCCTGCGGCTGGAGGCTGCTCTACATGAGGCATGGAATCATATACCTCCCCAAACCCTCAAGAAATTGTGTGAGTCTTCCTACACGACTGAGGGACTGAAGGACGCAGCTCCAATTATTAAAACCTCAGTAAATGTGCAAATATATATATATATATATATATATATATATATATATATATATATATATATATATATATATATATATATATATATAATATATACACGTTATCCAAGGAGGCAAAGAAGGGAATGTACGAAAGTATAGTGGTACCAACACTTTTATATGGGTGTGAAGCATGGGTGGCAAATGCTGCAGCGAGGAGGAGGCTGGAGGCAGTGGAGATGTCCTGTTTAAGGGCAATGTGTGTGTAAATATTATGCAGAAAATTCGGAATGTGGAAATTAGGAGAAGGTGTGGAGTTACTAGAAGTATTTGTCAGAGGGCTGAAGAGGGGTTGTTGAGGTGGTTTGGTCATTTAGAGAGAATGGATCAAAGTAGAATGACTTGGAGAGCGTATAAATCTGTAGGGGAAGGAAGGCGGGGTAGGGGTCGTCCTAGAAAAGGTTGGAGGGAGGGTTAAAGGAGGTTTTGTGGGCGAGGGGCTTGGACTTCCAGCAAGCATGTGTGAGCGTGTTAGATAGGAGTGAATGGAGACGAATGGTTTTGGGACATGACGATCTGTTGGAGTGTGAGCAGGGTAACATTTGTGAAGGGATTCAGGGAAACCAGTTAATTGATTTACTTGGACTTGAGTCCTGGAAATGGGAAGTACAATGCCTGCACTTTAAAGGAGGGGTCTGGGATGGGGACAGCTGGGAGGGAAAATTCTCAGCTGTCGTATCTGAGCTCCTCTGCAAAGACAGTGATTATGTATGAGTGTGGTGAAAGTGTTGAATGATGATGAAAGTATTTTCTTTTTGGGGATTTTCTTTCTTTTGGGTCACCCTGCCTCGGTGGGAGACGGCCGACTTGTTGAATATATATATATATATATATATATATATATATATATATATATATATATATATATATATATATATATATATATATTAAAAAATGGGTGAGTGGAAGGGAATATCAATGGCTTGAAAGAAATCTAAATATTCTTCCGAAGTCTTTATCCATCTCCGAGGCAATGGGTCCCACAATTGACAAGAAGTGGACATCCTATATTTTATATATATATATATATAATATATATATATATATATATATATATATATATATATATATTATAATCTTTCATGGTATGTGTTTGTGTTTTGGTACATGTGTGGGGGAGGGGCGGCATAATGTCGTGACTAGCACTATTTAGTATTGTAACTACGAACGATTAGTATTTAATCAATAGCAACACTGCGATTAGCTCTGGGATTGAACCTGTATTGTTTTAGCCCGTCTCATAATGAGCGAAAATTCACGATGCTCTAATCCATTGGACCATACAATCCTACAAAGATCAGACATCCAGCAGAGCTAGGTGTTGTACCATAATCGGAGGATATACGATGGTGTGGGTACCTAAGAGCTAAATTCATTCTACTCTCCATATGGTGTACTAGCCTCCACAAGCAGTATATGTAGTATATAGTATATACAGTATATATAATTAGCTCTGAGGCATGGACACCCTTGTATGTCCTCGGATCACGGCACAACACCTAGCTCTGCTGGGTACGTGATCTTTGTAGGATTGGGTGGTCCAATGGGTTAGAGCATCGTGATATATATATATATATATATATATATATATATATATATATATATATATATATATATATAAACGTACCACTTTTAGAGCTGACTGGGTGGGGTTCCGCATCCTCAGAGTAGAGAATGAACTTACTTTAGGGAAAACTCAGGAGGTTTCTCTTCGAAACTGTTTGAGTATTTCCTTCTCCTACCACTCTTTATATGCAATGTTTTGTGAACTTTATTTGAAGACAAAATACATTATATATGATGCATGAGGAGAGCAACATATATTACATCTCAGAGCCTGCTACTCAAATACTACTTCCATGTCCCCGGTGGTGGGCCAAGTGCCCAGAATGCTGCAGGCATTTCCTCTCTGAATCACAGCTCTGAATCTCCCAAAGAGAAACCTAGTTGCTCTGGAGTCATTGGTTTCCGTGATAAGTTTTTCACCTAACTCTTTAAGTAATCTCAGGGCACACTTCCCACATGCTCCGAGGGTTTCCGACCCAACTGGGAAGAAGTTATTACATGGTTCCAACTTTGTTTTTGTTGTTCTACGTCTCCCTGAAACTGGCAGTATCCGTTCAGCTTCGGAGTTTTGTAAGTAGCTGTCAGCCAACGTATACACACAGTTGTAGTCAATTTATATCTGCTTACCATCTTTCCAGGTTAGCATGATGACTCAATCTAAACGCTTTAGGGCTTCCGTCAGGCCCAGTACGTGACATGTCCATTCTGATGGGCAAAGGGCTGTGGCGAGACTTCGCTTGATGATGCCACTTACCACTTCATGTCTTGCATACTTCACTTCCGATGTATGACAGACGCGACCACGTAGCCCAAGTAGATCAGCTAACGCCGCGCCTCAAATGTCACCTATGTTCGGTGAGTATGGGGGCGGCTAGGCGAAGAGATACACCAATCCTTGTAGCCTGAGGGTCAAGTCGAATGTCCAAGGAGGAATTAAGAACCAAATAAGTCAAACCAGGAAATTTGACCGAAATAGCAAGGATGTTTACTGCTGAATAAGCGGAATAAAAAAACTGTTTTTCCCCTAAATTTGTGAAAACATATTATTATATGCAGTAGAACCAAGGAAAGGATAAATAAAGCTAGTATGGACAATGTTTCGAAGGTTTCTATACTTTCACTCAGGTCTACAAAATTAAAGATCATTCGGAATTACCTAAGTGTATGTATTAACCCCCCCCCCCCACTAAAAAAATAAGCATTAAAAAATTAATGAAGTCGAAAGTTTAAACCTAAAATAAAATTAAATTTCTCTATAATTAAAAACATATACGCTCCGATGAGCTCTCGTAATTGCTTAAGTTTGCCCTAAGAATAGAGAGCTGCAATTTCCAGTAGAACTGTAGCTGCCAGATAGCACATAATATATAACTAAAAACATGACAGAAAGCTCATAAGCCAAGCTAAATTAATGTCAATATATCAGTGTGAAGGTGCCACGAATTTAGCATGCAGCTGTTCCGTTATCTAACAAATCTGTGTAGCAGAATAACGTCGGAGAGGAACATGTGAAGCTATCAGCATTATAACCATGTAATGCAAGGTTCTACTTTGTTCTTTGAACCCAAGACGATATTTTTCTACTGAATTATGTTTTATTACTCGGCAACTTAATCCCTTAATTGTTGACCATAAGTAAATGTCCATATTTATGTAAATGTTCCATGAAACTATACTACGGACGGGGCTTGAACCCCGGGTTCAAGCCCCGTCCGTGGTATGGTTTGTTTTCAGTCGTGTCATTACGATTTCGTGAGACAGTAATGTTCCATACTTAATCCAAAACAACGAAAATAAGACAGTTCTATACTTCAGTGTGAAAGTGCATAAAATTTATAGTTTAAATAAATTATCCTAGGTATTTCCAATTTATATTAAGTTTATATAAATCGTGGCTGCAGTAATACTGCTACTGACAATAATCAAGTCTCTTGTTCACGAATTAAAGAAAACGTGTAAGTAGCGGAAAAATTTGGGTAGACTACTCAACTACTACAAGTTTTAGACATTCCAGCATTACACTAACGGTTAATTATCCAGCAACTGTTCCATAGAATAGGCATCTCTGAATCTAACATTTCCATGATTTTTAGCAATTTCATGATAAGGAAGTCAGTATTACAGTTTGCTTAATAAAACTTGTGAAAATACTTTGTCATCTCTTGAACATTTCTGAGTGAGTAGTCTCAGAATGCATTAATTTAATTGTACTCCAGTAAATAATGGCGCAGGGTGTGACAATAGTCCATCTGGCAAAGTTTACATTTTGGGAATCCTTATTTAGATAACGTTTCGCCCTCCCAGTGGCAATCCCAATCCAATACGAAGAAGAACAGTGAGAGGAGAGGATGATGCCTTCCTCGTTCTTTGTATTGGACTGAAGAAACCACTGGCTGGCAAAACGTGTCCTCAGTAAAGTTTCCCAAATGTTGCAAAAATGTCCCATTTTTCAACGTGTCGGTATCTAATCCATTTATTACACAAATAAAGTTGATATATGAGCACCTTCATGCGTGAGTTAAACTCTCCTCCATCGTTGGATTATGACTCGCTTTTTTTAAAATGCTTGAAGTCAATAAGCAGAAGGTACTGAAAGTCATCAGAAATAATTCAGGTTGCTGGGAATGGGTCCTAGAAATTATTTTATAAGTCACGTGGAGTTTCTAGTTGTTACAATAATCTTTCCTAGTTTCTATACAGCAATCTTGAAAATTTAAAACTAAATTAGATAGAGTTCTCGTTGTGTGAATGAAATAAAATGGAAAGATGGAGTAACGAAGATAAAAGAAATAACAGAGAACCACTTCGCTGATACCGAATTATGAAAATCTAATTATTTTAAGATAAATATTATTAGATAATAAAATGCAACCAATTTAAATTATAAATAAGAAACTCTCTTTTCGTACCGCACCTCTGTGGAAATGCCATCAGCTCAGAATGGAAGGATCACGCACAGAACTTGCGACAGGAGGAAACATTGAACATGTCTCTTAACGCTGGTTGCCCTGTTTTCCTAGAAGTAAATTGACAGTCATGTCCTCCCTGACTGTTGTGTGTTCACCCTGGAAATATATTCGTATATTGACTCACGAAATCGTAATAACTGCAAACAAATCACAGTACAGGTGGTTTATTCTAGCCGGCTGGCCCAGTGGCTTAAGCACTGGCTTCTAATTTTACAACTCACTTGCCGTGAGTTCGAACCCCACCCGCACCGTGATTTATAGTCGTAAATTGTAGGAAGGGCTTGGTTAACCATTGAAATGTAGTGAGGTAGGATAATTACACTTTTTCTTATATCCATTGCATACCTCTTAAAGCTACCCATAAATATATGAAAAACAGAAGACTCTACCATCAGGTATCTCTCACAGTCTCGTATTTACATAAACTATTACTGTCGAGGAAGCGGGCGTCGCTTCAACGTGTGCAAGAGCTCTCCCCTCTCTCCTTTACACACCGCTGACAATATCCATCCTCGGTCTTATCAAGGACACAGCCCTAGCTTCCACCCTCCCTCTACGTCTTTTTACGACCACTGTTCACCTCCCTCCCTCCCTTTCCCTCTCGTTATTCTACTGTTATGGTCGCTATCAATAGCGATGAAATTTACTTTTTCCCCTAGCGACCATCTCAGGTGAAACGCCCAGTCTCTCTCCACCAGTACGATGAACCTCCTCAGGTGAAGCTTACTCTCTTTAATCACAATTAGGAGAAGGTAAAGTAGGAGGAGCAGGTCAAGGAAGGGGAGGAAAAGGAGGAGAAGGTAGAGGGGGAGGAGGAGAAGAAGTAGAAAGAGGAAGAGGATGAGGAGTAAAAATGAATATGAGTAGAAGGAATAGGAGGAGGAGATGAATGAGGAGGAAGAGGAAAAGAATGAGGAGGAAGAGAAAGATAATGAGTAAGAGGAAGGGGATATGATCGATGTTGAGGAAGTTGATGAAAGAGGATAATGATGATGGTGATAATAATGATGATGATGATGAGGAGGAGGAGTAGAAGATAAAAGAAGAAAAAGAAGAATGGTTGGGTAAGGATGGCAGTAACGAGGCTCCGTGTGCACACTAACCTTCACACACAGAGAAATGATCATATTTTGTTTATGTCAATGATAAAAAACTATAGATTAATATAATTAAGAAACTAAGTAATATTGTTTCCAGAGATATCTGGTGTTGGGCGACCTGTTTGAGATTTACCTCATTTTCCCCATTAATGGGAGATAAACTATTGACTTACCATTTTTGTTGGGTTGAGAATAAATGCTGATTACTATCAAAATTATGAAAAAAAAATAGTCAGGTTTTATAGTGTGTATGGTGTGAAATATTGACACATTGATGAGTAGGACACATGGATGTTGGGTGTCTTTATTGATGAAACGTTGCTCCAGTACAGCAGGATTCATCAGTGGAAACAGGTGATTACAATACCAGAGACAGCAGAAGTACAGATAATCTAAGGTGAACAGTCCCACAGCCTTAATAAAAGATGGAGGATAGTCTCTTCTCAAATTAGAGGTTTGTGGGGAAACCTTTATGAGGTGGAACCGCAAGTGAGGTAATGAGACAGGTGGTCGGGGCTGACTAGTGGTAGCAGGTTATGGTGAATAGTTGTTATCAATAGATTTGTTGGAGACATAACCTGTCGCAAGTTACCATGGTATCCAAAAGAAGAAAATAATGATATAGCAAATATATATGCTTCACTACAGTCGGCAAAGTAGAAATCCTGAATCTCTTACAAAAGTCTGTCTTTTAAATTATTATTTAAAATCGACAGTCAAGTTGTAGATAAATGGTTCAGAGAACCGACAAGTTGATAAATTAGACACATATGCAACACTTGGGTATCATTATTGAGGAAACGTTTCGCCACACAGTGGCTTCATCAGTCCAATAAAGGAGAATGGTGAAGAAGAGGAGGAGTTTGAGGTAATCAGTCCCTCTGTAGACAGTCTTGCTCTCTGCATAGACAGCCCATGATGTCTGCCTGCCGAGCATATGTAAGCTGTAAGCCTATATGGCTAGTTCCCATAGTTTCCGCCAGAGGGCAAGCCGGTGGGCATGCCAGCCTGCCCACCCCTGTCTCTCTCTCACTAACGCAGCAGCCTTCACTCAGACAACAAGACCTACTTCTCTCTCTCTCGCGGGCGTGGTCCTGCCGGGCCATGGCCACAGAACACGCAGCCTGTGTACTCACCCTTTATTACAAATAAAGTAAGAAGCCTCCGAAGCCTTATCATTGCTACCCCGCTCTGCAAGAATACCCAAATAACATATCGTTATACCTCGGCCTTGAGTCGATGTAGTCAGTCCATCAATCTTTTCAAGGCTGAGGGGCTAATTACCTCAAACTCCTCCTGTTGTTCACCATTCTCTTTGTATGGACTGATGAAGTCACTGTGTGTCTAATTTGTCGACCGTGAAGTGGAAGAGCGCTGAGTGCCAATGTCGATCAGCGAGACGCACCTCAGTTATCAACTGTATATTTTGTCCTCAGTTTTACCTCTTAAATACACTCTGGTTTTCTTTTGAAATTTCAAAATATTTTCATTCAGTAAAATTACCAAGATTATTTATGGCTTTCAATATAGAAGATTTTACTATACGAATCTTTCTCCAAAATTAACAAAGTTTTATGTATACTTTGACCTAATAATGATAGTAAGCATTTCCTTTTTAGTCATTACTTGTTGACTATCAAAAATATTTGCATCTCACATCTTTAGGTAGTCGGAAAGGCCAGCCATGTAAGAAACGATGTACTAGTCAAGTACTAAATTGTATCCGTTATCTTTATTATCAAGTTTAGTTTTATAATCTGGTGTTGCATTGTTTCCGTATTCCGTCTGTTGAGGTATGGGAAGTGAGAGGGAGGTGTAGGTGAGTACTTCACCGGAGTGACCTGTGCAAGACATTATAACTAGGTGGATGTTGCAGGTAGAGGCAGAGCAGGTTTGCAGGAAACATAATTTGTAGACTGTTTGCTGGGAGGGACTATTTGTAGTATGCAGGCTGATAGCATGGAAAGAGAATATGCCTTGAGAGTACTTCAACTGCCAAACAGTTGATCCTGTTAAGGCACTGGTTTGTATCCATGTTATTTATAATATCTTCCCAGAATATTTCATTTAGGACACGATTTATTTGATCCAAGATAATGTTCTTGTTGTTGAAGTTGAAGGCACCCTTGTAACTGTATGGATTTTGGTGGTCAGGACCCCTGTGCATATACGTCTGGACTTCAGTTAAGTTGTGATCTGAATTAACCGCTCTTGATACAGTTATATTTCCTACCAGGTCATCATTATTTGTGAAAGTCGTGTGTATGTGGCTTTTCATCTGAGTTGCCTCCATATATATGCTATAAATTAGACACATATGCAACACTTGGGTATCTTTATTGAGGAAACGTTTCGCCACACAGTGGCTTCATCAGTCCATACAAAGGAGAAAGGTGAAGAACAGGAGGAGTTTGAGGTAATCAGTCCCTCGGCCTTGAGTCGATGTAGTCAGTCCATCAATCTTGATAAGAATACAGCATATGTGCTAGGAAGCAGCTTATATACCGTAGGCAGGAGAGGTGCAGAAGTCGTAGGAGGTGTCACATTTGTCCAATGTGGAAGTAGGTGGTGGCCAAGGGTTGGACAAGTGAAGAATTCCCTGTATTAAGATACCAAGATGTTGCTGTGTCAGACAGGATGTAGATGAATGGTTCAGAGAACCTTTCTCCTTTATGGACGATAACCATGTGTGGTGAAGACTTTCCTCAATAAAGATCCCAAGTGTTGCAATGTGTCAGAACAACTGCTCTGAATCTTCATCATATAGCATACTTATTTCCTTCACTGTTCCTTTTATGTTTAAGTTGAATACAAGCAACAAAATGCTTGAGCAATTTTCCGTGTAACTTTCAATAACGTCCTTGACAGTTGAAGTAATGTGGTTAATGTACCTAACTTGTGGTTCTCTGAACAATTCATCTACATCCTGTCTGACACAGCAACATCTTGGTATCTTAATACAGGGAATTCTTCACTTGCCCAACCCTTTGCCACCACCTACTTCCACATTGGACAAATGTGACACCTCCTACGACTTCTGCACTCTTCCCTACCTACGGTATATAAGCTGCTTCCTAGCACATATGCTGTATTTTATCAAGATTGATGGACTGACTACATCGACTCAAGGCCGAGGGACTGATTACCTCAAACTCCTTGTTCTTCATCTTTCTCCTTTGTATGGACTGATGAAGCCACTGTGTGGCGAAACGTTTCCTCAATAAAGATACCAAGTGTTGCATATGTGTCTAATTTATCAACTTGTCGGTTCTCTGAATCATTCATCTACACATATGCTATAACATTATTTCCTTCACTGTTCCGTTTTAGGTCTTAAATTGAAATCACCAAGCAACAAGATATATGGGTCTGGAGCTGGAAGATTTTCCAGATAGTAATCAATTTTCAATAACTGTTCCTTGAACTGTTAGAAAGTTGAATTTGGTGGTTAATGTACAACCATAATGACTAGGTGTTGGTTCTCAATCTTTATTGCTAAAACTTCAACTACATCATTTGTAATTTTTCGTAACTCTGTGCAAATGAGCGACTCTTCGACACGGTTTATGTGGGGAAACCGAAGGAGACTTGTCCATAAAGATTTATGAACACAAATATTCCTGCATCAGAGACTACACTAGCATCTCCGAGAGACAGCTCATGTGTTGGAAATATGATAAACTGACCTACCACCATTCTGAGGGGATATGAATATGATAAACTGACCTACCACCATTCTGAGTGGATATGAATATGATAAACTGACCTACCACCATTCTGAGTGGATATGAATATGATAAACTGACCTACCACCATTCTGAGTGGATATGAATATGATAAACTGACCTTCACACCATTTCGTGAACGTGGAACTCCATAGAAGTATGATAAAATTTCTGACACCTACCACTACATCTCCTGAGTGATTATGAATATGATAAACTGACCTACCACCATTCTGAGTGGATCATGACGCCTTTGATCTTGAAGAGTTACGGATCGCCACCTTCAACACCATATTTCGATAAACTGACACTTCCATTTCCACCACCAAACCAGTATGGTTTTAAAAGATGCTTCCGTTTGACCACCTCACATTACTAGTCTCTCTCCTATATCTATACATAGTCTATTTTCTATTAAATTCCTCATGAAATTCAAGTGATCAAGGTCCATGATGCAAAACATGTTTAGTAAAGAAGTCTTAAGCGAATGAATTCGAGTGTATTTCCTTCGTCTTTACGATCAGGTTATCAAAGCATTATTTCTGCATGTTGATCCAAACGACTTCACCAACAGTTACATTGGTTTCTTTTAACTGGACTAGTCAAAGGAAATATATCTTTTATTGTTTTTGAGTTTGTTGTCATACCACACTAGTGTGTAGATGAACTGCTAGGAAATGTGCATTTTAATTCAATACTTTACTTTAAAAAGTATAAAGTTAACAGGGAAGAAAGAGAAGTAGAAGAAATGGGAGGAAGAAGAGGAGAAGGAGAAGGTGAAGTGAACAAGGAGAAAGAGTAACAGGATTGTAGAGGTGATTCTGCAGTGCCAGTTTGTGTACACACACGTTTAATAAATATGCAGAAAATTGGGTCATTGCAGTAGGAGGAAATTTCATTTGAGGGATAAATAAATGGGTAAACAATACATGTTCATACACCTGTTTCAATGTTCCATCCTCTGTCACAATGGTTGTTCAACCTGTTATTGTCAGGGAAATGACTGAAGTTCCCTTCTGTGAAAAATGTGAAAATATTGAATAATAATTCAACTCATTGTCAACATAAAATAAAAGCTAGGAGTAAGAGGTTATGATGAGCTAAATTGAAAAAAAAAGCAGATGAGACTGAGGTGTTTTTTCGTTGTGAGTTACCATGCATGTAAAACATTCTGCTGTTCCTTGGGAACCCCCTTGGTAACCCCCTTGGGAACCCCTTTCCAGCGATAAGAATGAGAAACAAAAGTGAAATTCAACTGGAGTTCCCATGGGAGGTCCAGTTCCCTGGAGAGTGGTCAGATCAGAGTAATCGTAGGATGATTCCACCGGTGACATTGTGCTATTTGGCAGTAGTGTCAACCAGTTCGGTGGCCGACAGGGAACAAATAGCAATTTATTCTGATGCACAGGAAGTGATTACAATAACAATGGTGCAGTGTCATGGGTACGAAAGTCTATTATTAATAAATACTACAGTCCCGTTACAAAGAAATTGTGCTGTCGGAAATAAAGATGATAGAGATTCCAAATTTGGAGTCTTGAGTTAATAAAATGAGAACCACTGTTAATCACTGGAAGCAACTGTGGGTAACAGCCACCTGATGAAAAGCAAAATGAAAAAATCCTTCAAAAATAGCTAGTCTTTGTTCCAAGATAACCAAAGGCCTCCAGATGATCTGTAGTATAAATGAAGGCACATTATAAGCCAAGATAGTCGACTCCTACATCTTGGCAGTGTAGGAAAACTTAAGCCCTTCCCAGTTATTCTATGTGATAATTAAGTATTTTGCTGATATTTAACTGCATTATACATATTCTTTATATGTATATAAATTACCATCTAATGAATACCATCATTATTATCTAGTATGGTTCAAAGTACATCATATCATTTAATATTACAATTTTCTATGATAATATATTGACACTTGCATACTCGTACTACTGCAAGAGTTATCCAAATAAATAATGTAGTCTGTATACAGGCTGTTTCATTTTCAATTTTAATTGAGGTCATCATTATGATGACCTCAGAGAAAGTTGAAATGTAAATTCAATTAAAACCTACTTAAGTTTTACTGCAATACAATTACTTATTGTAAAATAATTTAAAGTATTTATTAATACCTTAAATGACTTTGTTTCAAAATATATATATATGGGCAATTAGTGTTCAGATACTGGCGCATATATATATCACTAAAGAACACCAGAGCAACCTCAGTCTTGGGAACACAGCATGCTGGGTAGTCGCCTGGTAGTCGCCCGGTAGTCGCCAGGTAGTCGGGAATAGTGCTGAAAGAACTATAATTCAACGTTAAATATTTGCGTCACACTGAACAAAAGTATGCTGAATCCCAATAATTAACTCCATGATTCATTCTAATACGGTAAGTTATCAGTATTACAAACTCCACGACACCTGTATGTGAATGACAGGCTGTCAGCGCCTTCCTAGATCTTCGCCAGTATCACATCTGAAGTGCATTCACAAGTTACACAACTGTCCCAAGTATCCTGACAACCTGTCGACCTCCACAGCTGAGACGCTGGTATGAACGGTGCATTTCGATAGTGCAACTGATCAAACTATGTTTTGTATCAGTCTAGCAGAGTTGATCCGAAGCTCAGGCAGGTGGCTCAGCCTCCTGAAACTGCTATGATATATAAAATATTAACACTTGAATTTCTATAACGTATTATAATGATATAGTATATAATTATCTGTCCTACCCTTTCCATTCGTAGGCATGGTCTCACAATCTGTCCAAGTCATCATGTTTTTATATATATATATATATATACTTCCTACAATATGTCAACCACATTGCAAACTTGCAAGGAAATAAAAAATCTGAATCTGAATCCCCCATTAAACACCTAGTATGTTCTTACGTGAATCTATTAATGACCTGTTTAATTAATAATAATATGACTCACGAAATCGTAATAACACGATTGCAAACAAACCACTGTAAGTGTGATAAATGGTTTGAAAACCGATAGGTTGAAGATTAAGACACTTATGCAACATACGGGAATTTTTATTAATTAAGATTCCCATATGCTGCATAAGTGTTTCAGTCTTCAAACCACTATACGGGAGGGGTTTGACTTGCCGTGAGTTCAAGCCCCATCCGTATAGCGGTTCAATGTGCTCAATAACAACTCACATGGAGGCAGGAGCTCAGGATATTAATTGATCTGTATATTTCGACCCCCTTTCTGGGATCCTCTTCAGCAGAAAGGGGGTCGAAATATTCAGATCAATTTTTCTTCTGAGTTTCATTACACTTTAGTTATTCATATTTCAATGTGTTTGATTGTTAATCAAAGTCTGCTGAGAAATTTATTGGTCCAAATTCACATACTAATTTCCATCCAATGTTCCGAGGCCCTTGGTGACAGTCTTCTACTATAAGTCAAGAAGGGGTAAATATATATGGAAATTTATTCATGTTGAGATATCCTTAATTCCATATTTTAGTATAATAATACTTTAACGAACGTCACAGTATTCTTCTGATTTCAGAAAGGTATTGAACTGTGCTGTGCGACTCTGTCCAAAATTCCTCCCACACTTTTTACATAGGTGGTAAATGTAAAATTTACGATAATTTAGGAGATTAATATAGGAGTAAAGGGATGGTGAAATTCTTGGGAGAGAGAAACACTCATTTACAGCCAAATTGTCATATTATATCTTAGGAATTATTTCACTAAGACATAATACGAAACACAGTTCTACCAGGATTTTGACAAAAGAAAGTCAAAAGCAATTACTTCAGTGGCACAATTTACTTCACAAGTAGTATGGTGGGAATCTGTATGATCGGTGGCTGAATGATCAGGGGATGTATTATCGGGGAGCTGTATGATCGGTGGCTGAATGATCAGGGGATGTATTATCGGGGGGCTGTATGATCGGTGGCTGAATGATCGGGGGCTGTATGATCGGTGGCTGAATGATCAGGGGATGTATTATCGGGGGACCGTATGATCGGTGGCTGAATGATCGGGGGATGTATTATCGGGGGGCTGTATGATTGGTTGGGCTGTATGATTGATGGGGTTGTATGAGGGTGGCTTTATGACTGGCGTTTCGAGAGCGCCAAGTTTTTTGTTGGAGACCATTCAAAAAGTGTTGTGTTTTTTTCAAAGATTTTTTTTTTAACCAAGATTATTTAATTAACATGGACCACTATTTTTTCGACTTAATTCCCATTCCTCGGATCAAGATTATTTCAGAGCCACCCCTCACCAACCATGCTGCTACTCGGATCAAGAGTCCCAGAGTCCCACCTTTGATCAAGACTCACCATCCTCTCACCCCCATCACTCTCCTCGGGTCAAGATTATTTTTGGAGCAACATTCCATCACCCACCCTTCTCCACCCACCCCAGCTTCTCCCCCATCATCCTCAACCCTCTTCACCCACCCTACACCCTCACCACGCTCCTCCCTCAACCACCTCACCCCTCGCTGCTTTCATCTGAACCCTAATCCAACACCTTGATTTACATGACGTAATGAATATCTTAACCTAACTACAACACCTATACTCAATCCATTTCCCCTGATTAAGATCTCTCGAGCCTACTGACACATATCCAAGACCAACTAACCCCCAATTCCTCGGATCAAGATCATCATCCACACCCAAACTCAGTTCCCCGGGTCAAGTTTTCCTCTCATTTACATTCCACTTCCATTACCCACCCAAGACCATCCATAACCTAATACAATAAATTTTTATTTAAAATTACGTGGTAAAACGTTTATTCTAAAACCCCCAAACCATACAAACCACAACACAACACACGCCACACACACACACACACACACACACACACACACACACACACACACACACACACACACACACACACACATTTTCATGGACTGCATGAAGACTTTCAGCACAGTTCCACACAAGAGATTAGTGCAAAAGCTATAGGATCAGGCAGGTATAACAGGAAAGGCACTTAAATGGATCAGAGAATACCTGATAGGAAGGCAACGAGTCATAGTACGTGACGAAGTGTCTGAGTGGGCGCCTGTGACGATTGGGGTTCCACAGGGGTCAGTTCTAGGACCGATGTTGTTTTTGGTATATGTGAATGACAAGACGGAAGGAACAGACTCAGAAGTGTCCCTGTTTGCAGATGATGTGAAGTTAATGAGGAGAATTAAATCGGATGAGGATCAGGCAGGACTTCAAACGGATCTGGACAGGCTGTAATCCTCGTCCAACAACTGGCTCCTGTAGTTTAACCCAGCCAAGTGCAAAGTTATGAAGATTGGCGTAAGGTAAAGAAGACCCCACACTGAGTACAGTCTAGGGGGCCAAAGACTGCAAACTTCACTCAAGGAAAATGATCTTGGGGTGAGTATAATACTGAGCATATCTCCTGAGGCACACATCAACCAAATAACTGCTGCAGCATATGGGCGCCTGGCAAACCTAAGAATAACGTTCCGACATCTCGGTAAGAAATCGTTCAAAACTCTATGGGCCAAATTGGAGTATGCAGCACCAGTTTGGAAACCACATAGTCAAACACGTCAAGAAAGTAGAGGAAGTGCAAAGGCTTCCAACAAGACTAGCCCCGGAGCTAAGAGGAATGTCCAACGAGAAGAGGTTTAGGAAAATCGACCGGACAACACTGGAGGTCAAGATGTATACGGGAAGAGGGACGTGATGACGACTTGTAAAATACTGAGAGGAACTGACAAGATAGATAGGTATAGGATGTTCCAGAGATGGGACACAGCAACAAGGGTCACAGTTGGAAGCTGATGACACAGATGCATCACAGGGATGTTAGGAAGTATTTTTTCAGTCACAGAGTTGTCAAGAAGTGAAATAGTTTGAAGAGGTATGATAAAGATCATGGACCAAGGAGAGAGAGTAGACCTAGTGGCGACCAGTGAAAAGGCGGGGCCAGGAGCTGTGACTCGATCCCTGCAACCACAATTAGGCGAATACAATTAGGTGAGTACTCACACACCTGCTTGTGCCTAGACGTGGAATACACCTGTTAATCTTATAAGAATACACCTGTGTAAACTTACCAAGTCTACCTCCAATTCCTTGGATCAAAAATACCACTTAACATCCACCTTTATGACCTTATGACCCCAATTCCTTGGAAGAAGATCCTCCCTCCCCAATCACCTAATATCATCCAACTCCACTGTCTTGTATCTAGATGCTGTCTCCTCCACCTCGGATTAAGATATTCCATTTCCTTGGATCAAGATCACACTCACCCTTTCCAAATCCTTGGAAGAAGAACACCACCTAACGTCCACCTCTATGACCTCTGTATTCTGTCAGAGTGATTACTCCTTTTGTCCTAATTCCTTGGAACAAGACCCCCTCCCTAACCACCTAAGACCTTCACATTTTCAGTCCTTTATTTTCATTAATTTTTACAGTTCCTTAAAAAATTATTTTTGGTTATTTCACGAAACCTCGAATTAGGAGAAAAAGACAAAATTCAATGAAATTTCATTACCATAAAACTAGTGATTCACACATCACTAAAAAATGTCATCACAGCCCCAAAATTACATGACGATCACCACAAAATTGTACAGCAACACCAAAAAGAACAAGCTCAACCACCGAATTTTCGTCTCAATCACCAAAAGAAATATACTTTAACGAAACAAACACCAAAAATCACATCACGAACACTAAAAAATTATAACCCAACATCTTAATAACCCAGAAAACTTACACTTTAATAAACCACAATCACCAAAAATTTACACTACAGTAAATCACGAAAATTGAAATACTTTCACCAACTTTGAAAAATCATTACACTTTTATTCCATCACTTCGAAATAATCATTACACTTTTATTTGATTTCATTTCACATTCTCTACCCTGAAAAAAACATTTCATTTTCTCAATCATGAAATAAAACATTATACATTTCATTACACTTTTCATCGTCCTGAAATTAATACTTTCATTTCATTATCTTGAAAAATCATTACACATTCATTCAGTTACCCAGAAATAAACATTCTTCTTTCAGTTCACTGCATTACCTTGAAAATATTTACATATTTCATTATTCATTTTCATTACACATTTTCTTACCCTGAAAACATTCATTACTCTGAAAACCATAAAATATTCATTTTGATAATATCCAAAAAAAAAAAAAACATCATGAACATAAAAAACGTACAATTCTACAACTAAAAATTACGAAAAAATTACACCTACTCGAACTACTTTCACCATAAAAATTACGTCTCAATCAATAAAATTTGACCTCTCAGCCACTAAAAAAGTTATGCTTTTACAAAAACATATTAATAAAAAAAAACATCAAAAACACCATAAATTACATCTCAGTCACCAAAATTACATCACAAGCACCAAAAAATAAAAATTGAATCACCAAAAGCTTATCCCAAACACCAAAAAATTTCATTACATTATCCCCCCAAATTTGTCATTAACACCAGAAAATATAAAATCAATTACCAAAATAGCATCTCAGTCGCCAAAACGCTATAGAGAAGATGAGTATTACTTGATGTAAAATACATATAAGACTAGATATGCCCATCGCGTTTATTTAAACTTTTCCCAAGTAATATAGATAAAAAAAACGGCGACCAAAGGAAGTTAAGAAAATTCTATATCATGGATAAATCATCGTATTATAAACATCTGTTCCATGGAGAACAACGTTAAATTTTTTTTAGAAAATTAATTGCTAGATTCGTCGAGAGCCAGTATCAAATTATGAGATTTTGGTTGAATTGTAGAGGAAAGTAGAGGATATTACGCTGAGCTGATGATCAGAGATGACATGGAAATATTTGTTATGTGATGATTTACGTTAGCATCTACTTAAGCTATGGTTAAAACTCATTTTTTTTTCAGTGGAGTTTTAACCATATCGCAAAGCCTGTTATTTTTTGGAGATCATAGAGATAGGTTGGTTATCAGGCTAATGAAATATTATAATAATATAATATCTTTATTTCTACACGTACATGTGTAAGGTATATAGGGCATAGCTGACATCAGTGACATACTACTATATAGAAAGCCGCTCATTATGCAGACCATTTTGGGCAAATTAGGTCAGTTTTGTCCCAGGATGCGACCCACACCAGTCGACTAGTACCCAGGTTCCCATTTTGCTGATGGGTGAACATAGACAACCGGTGTAAGGAAACGCCCAATGTTTCTACCCTCTCCAGGAATCGAACCCAGACCCTCGCCGTGTGAAGCGAGAGTTTTAGCTACCAAGCCACGGGGCCAGGTAATGTTTTTGAGGGTAAGGAGGAGGAGGTGTTGATTCACCGGGAATTCTCCCGGCCCGGGTCTTTACCAGATGGCGACCCGGCTCCGGCTCCCTGGCGTGGGAGTATCAGAGACTTATGTCTCCCATGGGAGGGGTTACCCCTCAGCGGTGGGACCAACTGGTCCCAGGCCTAGCCATATTCGCCCACAAGCACGTAGGTAGATAGTTGCTAGGCCCCTCTGGTCTGCCACCTTCCCCGCCCCAAAGAGGCTGACTGGAAGGACAGGCTTGCGAGCCGCAAATGGTAGCAAGCTCCAGCCTTGGCACCTACCCTGCCCTAGAAGGGCTGGGCATGGTGAGCGACCCCGAGGGTAAGGAAATGTGTAATGATTTTGAGAAAAATGAAATATGTAAATGTTTTCGGGGCAAAGAGTTATGTAAATGTTTTCGTGGTAACGAAATGAAAGTGTAATGTTTATTTCGGGGTAATGGAATGAAAGTGCAATGATTTTCTGGTTAATAAAATAAGGTATAATTTTTCTAAGTTAGTGAAGTAGTGTAAATTTTAGTAATTGTGTGATGTTCAAGTCAGTGAAATGGTGAAATTTTTATTGATTGAGAAGTAATTCCTGGTCAAAATGATGTGTTAAAGTGTAATTTTTGAGGGTACTGAAATGTAATTTTTGGTGTTCATGATGTGTTTTTGGTCACTGTGTTTTGTTAAAGTTTAATTGTTTGGTGATTGAAATACAATTTTGGTGGTTCACTTTGTAATTTTTTGGTGTTTGTAATGTAATTTTTTGGATAACGCAATGTACATTTCGGGGCTCGTGATGTTATTTTGGTGATTGAGTTTCAATTTTTGTGGAGTTTTTAATGTTATTTTGGTGATTAAGATGTAATTTTTGGCAAAAATGGATTCCTAAACTGTAATTTTTATGTGTATAAGAGGATATTTTATGGTATCATAATGTAATATAATACTATATGTAAAATATATAATTATATTCTTGCTATTGTGTTTCCTATATTTAATTGAATTGTTGGCCAATTGATTACTGTACCGTAAAGAAAAGTTATTGCAAATAGTTGTGTAGCTGGACTCAGTAGCTAGAAGCTTATTACCCCAGGCTAGTAGAGCAGTTCACTTTAGCCCCTCACTTTGTATCGTTTAGACTTGTTTCCATTGAATAACCATTGTCCAATCGGTGCTTTATAAACATAAATGCTTCCAAACACAGAATAAAAGAGGGAGATAGCTCTTAAGAAACGACATATGACCTAAGAAACAGGTGACTACTACACAGAACCCGGTACCTGCAATGACAGTGAGAAAGTTTACTCTTGCTGGGGCCTAGACCGTAAAGATAAAATTACAAGGGAAGCGACACTAAAACTCGGTGGTAACTCTTCCCCCGCCATGGACATAAAGCACCAATCGTGATAATACACACGCTGTCACATCGTCTCACCACACAATGGACACAAATGGTGATGCTTCATAGTGTAATGACCCGAGTTATTATAGGCGGTGGGGGAGTGCTAGGCATCTAATGGCCTAGTGAATGGGGAGCCACGCTATTGTGAGACGAGGCACAGACTGTATTGTGTATATACGTCTGTGTGCATGTGTGTGAGTGTTAAACGTTGACGTGCTGCCAAATCTGAATGACGTTACGAGCCTTGTATGCAGGATTATCTCTGATCGTAATACTGTTTTTGTTTATGCTTTCTATCGGTCTAGCTCTCTATTCAAGGCCAAAGCTGGCAGCTTTGGCCTTGAATAGAGGAACCAGTATATGTTTAGTGACCAGCCATGGTGAATGTGCTCAATCTCAGTGGCCTTACACAAACGAAATTAGAAACAAACACCGCTCCTCATCAAAGAGATTTGGGCTTCGAAACATTGAATTTCCAGATGTGTGAAGCCTTAACATGTTCGCTGTGTGAAGCTTACAAAGCCTGTGGTAACATTAGGTCTTAGTGTCTCTAAAAAGCTTTACTCAAATAATGCTTTGATAAAAGATAAAATAAAAAATGAGTCCCTCGTTTATTTTAAAGCAACATTTCTGTTTTTTTAATTGCCGTTTACTTAAGGTTATGCATAATGTTAAGACATGTTACAGAGAGGGTTGTACATTCATCTTCTGATAGAAAACAATCTCTGTAGTTGAGATAGCAGATCATTAGTTGCTTGTGTGATTTCTAGCTCAGCTTTTCATTAGTGTAAATTTTTGTTAGCGTGGTTCCTCACGAGTGTGATTCTTCATTAATGCTGATCCTCATGACTGATTTGTACTTAGCGTTGCTCCTTAATTATGTCCCTCTCGTTAGTTTAGTTCCTCAATAGTGTGGTTCCTCAGTAATGTGACTCGTCATTAAGGCGGTTCCCCACTAATCTAGTTCATGGGCAGTGCGAAGCATCATTGAGAAGACCTTAACTAGTGTGGCTCCTCACTAGTGATTCATTACAAGTAAAGATTCTTTCGACTATGGTCCTCCACGTTTCTGGCTCCTGAGTGTTGTAGGTCCTCACATGTGTTGCTCCTCATGAACGTGTTTACTCTCCAGTGTGAATCATCACAAGTGTATTTCATCACATGTGTCATTTTATTACAAGTGAAGAGCATCCCAGGTGCTTCATCACTATCGTCATTCATCACCTTTCTGTTTTATTTATCACTGCGTTTTCTAGAGTCAGGTCAAAAAAAATCGAAATAAATGGGATTAACCTTGACAAAATTGCAATAAAATCACTTTACATTGAGTTTTCAGAAGCACATATCATACACTATATCCAAAATCCGACTAAATTCCTAAACGGGAAAATTTTAAAAACGCAAATATTTAAAAATGGCTCCCCAAAAAATGTCAGTCCGTGAGCAAGGGTCAAGTTCCTTTGTCATTTTTTGGAGCTGATGATCATTTTGTTGTCCTAATTATTTTTTTGGTACAATTTTGCCTTATTTTCCCCTATCTTCGAGAGAGACAGTAAGAATATCAAGTAAAAGTTTACTCATTTTACTTTGCTAATTACAAGTAGTACAAATAAAAAAAATTATGTTATAGATGGATAAAAAATAATGTAAGAATCTATCTCGACAACTGAATTAAACACATTAATAAAAATCGTTTTCATTCAGTGTCAGACTCTCCTGATTCACTCCCGTATTGATCCTTTAAAACGTTTCTGCTACCAGTTTCTTGACACTGTCCACAATCACCTGTCCATGGTACAAATGATTGTCGACAGCTGCAGCACACATTGTTCACATTGTTCATATTGTTCACATTGTTCACATTTCTTTGCACAGCTGCAGCTGATAACCAACAGCACAGAACTTGGAACCAAAATTAAATCACTTAATTATGGTAAATCACTGCCATGTCACTAGAGTATTTGGTAGTAGCAACGTAATATATGGTACTTCGCTGCTGAAGCAATGGTTGGTAGTCGAACCGTACCAAGGGTGGGGTTCGAACCCGCGGTCAGAGTCTCTCATTACGATTTCGTGAGTCATGTTGGTAGTCGCTCTGGAGAAGGCAACTTTTTCCCTGGCAAATGCGCTGACTAACATTTCTTATGTTTCGCTTTCGTTGCATCCATTGAATAGTATCACTATTTTTTCCCCTTGCATATTAAATTTCGACTTTAACTTTAGTCTCGGAGATAGAACCTCAGATAGTTCTTGTTTAGTCATTAATGTTTACAAGTTTTTTTAAATACTGGGCTCTTTCCCATTTCAATGTATGAATGCTGTTAAACCCAGTGAAAATATTTACGAAAAGCAAATGTTGGCACATTTGATCACTTAATATATTTTAAATATTATGGTCGTCATAAACTATAGATATTGACTTTTGGCATAGAGTATCGCTTTGAAGAGCAGCAGAAAAATTAGTGGGCAGCGTAGGTCAATAGCAGGTCGATCTAGTCGGTCTATTCTCCAAGAACAACTGTATTAAACTTTTCGATGACATTCTAACTTTCTGCACTGTGTCAGCTTCAGCATACTTATGTTTACATCCTTCACAAGACATCTTTTTTCCTGCCAACGGCTTCTGATGAGAAGTTTCTCTGGGTTTTGAGTTCATACCTCGTCTCCGACATGTCAAATCTTGCACTGATGATTGATGACGTACTCACACTGTTTCCATAGAAAACAACTGTGGTTTTGCCGTACTCTGTTGCTGTATGATTTTATAAGGTTTGGCTAAAGAGTCACATGTGTCTCTTAAGTTTCTAAGTCATTAGGTAAACTAATGAACCTCTATTCAACACGTATTTCTTTGGTTCGTTTGATGCCTGTATCCGTTCGCTTGCGACTTATTCTCTTTGTGGCATTTCTTGGTTCATTGTTACTGTCCTTGCCTTATTCACTTGTTCAGTGAGTAGAGACTCTAGGGCTCTGTTTTGGACTCAAAAGATAGATGGTGCATAATCTCAAAGTTCATATAAATCATCATTACTGATTCTCTGTCATCATTGAACTCTTGACTCATATAATTACTCTAACAACATGCTCTTTGGAGAACCAGGTATAGATACTCAAAAATCATGGAAAAATGAATTATGTACAATTGTTATTGATCCCATCACACATTGGATTACTCCTTCATGAGAAAGTTGATATGTTAGCCAAGAAGAGTACCCTGAAGGAGAATGTAGAAATAACTTTGGTATATCTGTGTCCAGCATTAAGAATAATATTAGAAAAGTAAATAATGAAAATGAGTGTTAAAGAAATGCAATTAGAAGCCTGAGTAGATCTATAACCCACTATGATAACATGAACGTAGATAAGTATGTTTATGGAGCAACTTTCAATGTGAACAGACTGACTGATGTAGTGGCCAGGCTTAGGCTTGGCTACAAGTACTTCTGGCAGTTTGGGAGACACACAGATAATGATCAAACTAAATGCAAATTATGTGGTCAGGCATATGGTCACTGTCTTGAACACTATGTGCTTAATTGTCCACTTATTGAGGAATAGAGAGACAGACAGTATAATAACCTATGTGACATGTCAAGATATCTTATTAATGAAAATTAGACACCTGATATACTAAGCATATTTCCTAAATTTGCTTGTGACAGATAAGTGAACTGTAGATATAAATTCAAATATACTCCTGTTAACCCTTTTGGAGCCTAATTCCTAGGTCTTTTGTGTATCAATATGCTCTTGCGCTACCGTCCACAGGATGGATATGGGGTGCACAATAAACTAGCCACTTCGGTGGCAAGATCTAGTCTTGCGTGTCGTAGGTTGATATCACCATTGCTTGTTAAACAATTGGACACTGAAGCAAAAGTGCTGGGTCGAAGTAGGTATTATCCTTGTCATAATGTTTTAACTTTGGGCTGAGGCAATGTTTTAACCCTGTCACTTCTCTTGCAGGAAAAGAAACTGTGGGTTACTCCAGTAATTGTATTTCTGAGGAATGAACCTGAAGTGTAGGGTGAACATTGCTCAAGAAAATCGATCTTTTTCACACCATCTCTTCTTTCTAGCAAGACTTGACTTGTGCATTTCTATGATGCTGCTCACATGTCGAGTATGATGCTCTAGTCATCATATGTCGAGTATGATGCTCTAGTCATCATATGTCGAGTATGATGCTCTAGTCATCATATGTCGAGTATGATGCTCTAGTCATCATATGTCGAGTATGATGCTCTAGTTATCTATGTCGAGTATGATGCTCTAGTCATCATATGTCGAGTATGATGCTCTAGTCATCATATGTCGAGTATGATGCTCTAGTCAAGTGTAGGGTGAACATTGCTCAAGTAATGTCTTATTCATCACATTCTTCTTCTAGCAAGATTGACTTGTGCATTTCTATGATGCTGCTAACATGTCGAGTATGATGCTCTAGTCATCATATGTCGAGTATGATGCTCTAGTTACCATATGTCGAGTATGATGCTCTAGTCATTATATGTCGAGTATGATGATCTAGTCACAATATGCATTACCACATTAAGTTCACATATGCAGACACAGAAAGCAATCTAAATATGTTAAAATCCTCATTCTTGTGTCAGACCAAACGTAGTCTTAAATAAACTCATTAACACTTGTTCGATGACCAGGTCATATCGTAGGCCTGTTCAAGATGTATTAGTTCAGTGTACTACATGTTGAACTTTTTAATATGCAGCGCGTACAATTGGTTTCCGTTCTGAAAGTTCGGGCATATTTTGCAGATAATTTTTCGGGCAATTGGAGTGACTGATAAAGATTCATGAAACATTTCCAAATGTTTAAACAACTTTATGTAATAGTTACTGATCCCATCTTAATAGTCAATGAACTTCTCTTTCTTAAAATATTTTTCAAATAAAATTAAGTTTCCATCTTCTCAACTTCATCAATAGGCTTTGGGTGCATTATAAGCTTTTCATACAAGTCTTGGATATTTTGTTATGGACCAATAGTCTTCATTTCCATAACTTTACACTCCTAACACAGTATTAAGCAATAGGGCGTCTGGGAAGCTTCCGTCCGGGCCACACCACTCTTGGTCTCCACTCGTGTGTGTGTGTGTGTACTCACCTAATTGTACTCACCTAATTGTGGTTGCAGGGGTCGAGACTCATCTCCTGGCCCCGCCTCTTCGCTGTCTGCTACTGGGTCTCTGCTCTCCCTGCTCCATGAGCGTGTGTGTGTGTGTGTGTGTGTGTACTCACCTCACCTAGTTGTACTCACCTAGTTGTGGTTGCAGGGGTCGAGTCAAAGCTCCTGGCCCCGCCTCTTCACTGGCCGCTACTGGGTCACTCTCCCTGCGCCATGAGCTTTATCATACCTCTGCTTAAAGCTATGTATAGAGCCTGCCTCCACTACATCGCTTCCTAAACTATTCCACTTCCCGACAACTCTGTGACTGAAGAAATACTTCCTAACATCTCTGTGATTCATCTGAGTCTTCAACTTCCATCTGTGTCCCCTTGTTGTTGTGTCCCATCTCTGGAACATTCTGTCTCTGTCCACTTTGTCAATTCCTCTCAGTATCTTATATGTTGTTATCATGTCTCCCCTATCTCTCCTGTCCTCCAGTGTCGTCAGGTCGATTTCCCTTAACCTCCTCGTAGGACATACCCCTTAGCTCCGGACTAGTCTTGTTGCAAACCTTTGCACTTTCTCGAGCTTCTTCACATGCTTGGCCAGGTGTGGGTTCCAAACTGGTGCTGCATACTCCAATATGGGCCTAACGTACACAGTGTACAGGGTCCTGAACGATTCTTTATTAAGATGTCGGAATGCTGTTCTTAGGTTTGCTAGGCGCCCATATGCTGCAGCAGTTATTTGGTTGATGTGCGCCTCAGGAGATGTGCCTGGTGTTATACTCACCCCAAGATCTTTTTCCTTGATTGAGGTTTGCAGTCTCTGGCCCCCTAGGCTGTACTCCGTCTGCGGTCTTCTTGTGTGTGTGTGTGTGTGTGTGTGTGTGTGTGTGTGTGTGTGTGTGTGTGTGTGTACTCACCTAATTGTGGTTGCAGGGATCGATACTCAGCTCCTGGCCCAGTCTCTTCACTAATTGCTACTGGGTTTTCTCTCTACCTGCTCCATGAACTTTAATATACCTCGTCTTAAAGCTATGTATGGTTCCTGCCTACACTACATCACTTGCTAGACTATTCCACTTCCTGACAACTCTATGACTGAAGAAATACTTCCTAACATCCCTTTGACTAATCTGAGTCTTCAACTTCCAATTGTGACCCCTTGTTTCTGTGTCCCCTCTCTGGAACATCCTGTCTCTGTCCACCTTGTCTATTCCACGCAGTATTTTGTATGTTGTTATCATGTCTCCCCTAACCCTCCTGTCCTCCAGTGTCGTCAGGCCGATTTCCCTTAGCCTTTCTTCGTAGGACAATCCCTTTAGCTCTGGTACTAACCTTGTCGCAAACCTGTGTGTGTGTGTATGCGTGTATACTCGCCTAGTTGTACGCACCTAGTTGTGGTTGCAGGGATCGATTCATAGCTCCTGTCCCCGCCACTTCGCTGGTCGGTACTAGGTCCTCTCTTTCACTTCTCCATGAGCTTTATCGAACGTCTTCTTAAAACAATGTATAAATACTCCCTCCACTACATCACTCTCAAGATTGTTCCACTTCCTGATAATTCAATTACTGAAGAAATACTTCCTAACATCCGTGTAACTCATCTGAGTTTTCAAGTTCCGGCTGTGACCCTTGTTGCTGTGTCCCATCTCTGAAACATTCTGTCGCTATCCACCTTGTCAAATTCTCTTAGTATTTTATATGTCGTTATTGTGAGGGAAAAGTCCATAGATAGGAGTAATGAAAGTGTGAATGTCTAGCTCCCACTTTTCCCTCCCCCCTCTTTCCACCCTGTGAGAGGTGAAGTGCCAGGGTCTGGCCAAGGGATTTGTCACTTGACTGGCCACTCCCAACACCACTGTAAGTCTTCACAACTGCTTCTATCTTATTTTATGTAAGAACTTCACTCGTGGTTTAGTTTGAGAACCTAATTTTGCTCTGCCCTGCCTTGTCTTGTTGTAAAGTAATTTATCTCGCCATTTGTTTTAAGTACCTTATACCTACTATGAGTGATTATGAGAATGGTGAGTAATTATGTCTTGATAATTTTTCCAGCCGTATGTACCAGCGAGGGTCATCTGGCTCAACACCCAGGGTGTTAGAAGAAGCATCTGCATTATTTCTGAGAGACGACATTTTATAACCTTCAACTGTGGTTCCACTAGAACCCAAAACCACTAAACGTCACTCATAAGTGGACAACACCTGAGTCCTTTGGTATCGGTTTTCAATGGGGATTTGAACACATCTGACAACTGAGTGGCGGTGGAAACCTCCGTCGATCCGACAACAACAGAAGCAAGGTGTTCAGAAAACAAGGAACAGGTTCAGAGCTGTGTCAAGAACATCGACACGTTCATATACCAACGAACATCTGTATATATTAGCTGCTTTGAATTCAATTATTATTTATTTCATTTTTCATTTTGATCTTTCAGATAGGATTTTGATATTCATGTTTAAGTATTTATTATTTTCATAAACTTTCTATTTAAATAAAGTGCTTATTTTCATTGTTGTTATTGTCTTTTTCTATTCTATAATTTTCCTAAGAAGGAGTTACTACAATCTTCACAGTTATCATGTCCCTCCTATCCCTCCTGTTCTCCAGTGTCGTCATGTCAAGTTTCGTTAACCACTCCTGGCACGGCATACTCTTTAGGTACGGGACTATTTTTGTTGCTAAAATTTGCCCATTCTCTAATTTCTTTACGTGCTTGACCGCGCGCGTGTGTGTGTATGTACGTACTCACCTAATTGTGGTGGCAGGGGTCGATTCATAGCTCCTGGCCGGGCCTCTTCGTTGATTGCTAGTAGGTCCACTCTCCCCCTGCTCCATGAGCTTAATCATACCTCTTCTTAAAGCTATGTGAAGACTTTTCTACTGTGCTCTCCGTTCTTAGCTACCTGAGATTGGATGATGGCTTCCCTCGACTACGAGCAGCTATATCTCCAACTTAAGGCAGAATTAACGGAAGCTAGAAGAGAAATTCAACGATTGAAGGGTATATGCAAGGATTATCCCCGGAACAATGTCGCCGATGATCAGACCAACGAATGGATGCTAGTCGGATCTGAAGGGACGAAGCTGAAGTTGAAGAAGGTCCAGGAGACTGCTGTGAAAACCAACAACTCTTTTTCCTTGTTATCAGACGAATGTGAAGACATCCTAGCGAAGACCATCTCTACAAAGACCGTCGAGAACATCATGAACGTGATTGAAATTGCTTATAACTAGTAACTTTGCTCTACCCGTGTGAGCTCTTCTGCCCATCTCTGCTAGTGTGTCCACCATTGCTCTGTTGCTCTCTTAATATTCTTCTCTTGGCGTCCTGTAGTTCTGTGGCTGGTTATACATCACTGCAATGACTACCGTATGTCCCCAAGACTGAATTGTACCTACAATGTAGTCCCTTTCCCCATTTCGACCATTCCTTCCATTTTCTCAAATCCCCATCGATTTTTAATGAGCAGTGCAACTCCTCCTCCCCTCCGCTCCCTCTATCTTTTCTCAGGATCTGATATCTGGGTGAGAAGATTGCGTCTGTTATCCCAGAGAGTTTCGTTTCTGTAACTGCTATGATGTCTGGGGAGATGTCCGGAGAGTTTCCTTTCTGTCATGTGTGTGTGTGTGTGTGTGTGTGTGTACTCACCTAATTGTGGTTGCAGGGATCCAGCCCTATCTTTTGGCACCGTCTCTTCTCTGGTCGCTACTAGGTCCACTCTCTCCCTTGTCAATGAGCTTTGTCGAATCTCTTCTTAAAGATATGTATGGATCTTGCCTCCACTACATCACTCTCCAGTTTGTTCCACTTCATGACAACTCTATGACTGAAGAAATACTTCCTAATATACTTGCGACTCATCTGAATTTTCAACTTCTAGCTGTGACCCCTTGTTGCTGTATCCTATCTCTGAAACAATCTGTCCCTATCCACTCTATTGATTCCTCACAGTATTTTGTATATTGTTATCATGTCCACCCTATCCCTCTTGTCCTCCTGTGTCGTCAGTTTGATTTCCCATTAACCTCTCTTCGTAGGACATAACCCTTAGCTCTGGGACTAGTCTTGTTGACGTGTTTAACCAGGTGTGGGTTCCATACTGATGCTGTACTCTCCAATATGGACCTGATATACAGAGAGTAAGTGGCTTGAATAACTCCTTGGTTAGATGACGAAACGCCGTGCTTAGGTCTGCCATTCGCTAATATGCTGCAGTCGTTATTTGGTTAATGTGCGCCTGAGTAGATGTGCTTGGTATGATGCTCACCCCAAGGCTGAGTTTTGCAGCCTTTGACCTAGGCTGTACTCCGTCTGCGGTCTTCTTTGCTCTTCCCCAAATTTCATGACGTTGCACTTGTTGTGGTTAAAGTCCAGAAGCTATTTGTCGGACCAGGCTTGCAGCCTGTCGAGATCTGTTTGTAGGCTTACCTGATCTCACCCATTAGCTTCACATCGTCTGGAAAGAGGGACACCTCTGAATCTACCCCTTCTGTTATGTCGTTCACAAATACTAGAAACAACACTTTACCTTATGGAACTCCACTCTGACATCTCGGCATGTATCTATACCCTTTGTTTCCTTCGTTTCTTCTATTTCCTGATCCACTGCAGTACTTTTCCTGCTATTCCTACTTGATCCTCTATTTTTTCAACCAGTCTTCTGAGTGGCAGTGTATCGAAAGCCTTCTTACGGGCCACGAAGATGCAGTCTACCCATTCCTCTCTCTCTCTCTCTCTCTCTCTCTCTCTCTCTCTCTCTCTCTCTCTCTCTCTCTCTCTCTCCTGTCTTACTTCTGTTACCCTACCGTAGAACTCCAGTACGTTCGTGATGCAGAATTTTCCTTCTAGTTTACCTAGCAGTTTCTTCACCTCCTCGATTGTGTGCAGTGTGACCAGCACTGTGAATACCTCCCTGAATCTTGACCTGAGTTCCTCGCATACCTCGTGGTCACTCCCTGTGACCTTCCGTCCTTCCTCAGCTCGCATACCTCGTGGTCACTCCCTGTGACCTTCCGTCCTTCCTCAGCTCGCATACCTCGTGGTCACTCCCTGTGACCTTCCGTCCTTCCTCAGCTCGCATACCTCGTGGTCACTCCCTGTGAGCTTCCGTCCTTCCTCAGCCTGATCACTTGGCTTTCACTCCTATTGTAGCTCATCAATGCATATTATGTTCTGGTTCTTTCCCTCAACTCCCTGATTTCCCGAGTCCTTTGCCCTCTAAACATTTTGCACACTTGGCTTTAGCCTCTCCACTCCGCCGGGTAAACCATGGGCTCTCTCTTGTCCTACCATTGTTTCTCTTGACCCTTGGCACGAACTTCTCTGTCTCGTGGCACTTTACGGTCACATGTTCTTTCATTTTGTTTTGCTGTCTTCCCTCTAGCTCTCTTACCCAATCATACAGGAATTGCCTCATATATATGTATTCCTTTTTTTTGAAGTTTGGTTTCTTCCTTTCGTCTCGTGCTGTTTCACTCTTTATTGTTAACTTTACTATGTATTCGAAACTCAGAACCACGTGACCGCTAGCACCTAAGAGCGTCTCGTGCGTGATTTATCTTATGTCTGAACTGTTCAAGGTGAATATGAGGTACATCCTTGCTGGTTCGTCATCTCTCTTTCTCTCTCTCTCTCTCTCTCTCTTCTCTCTCTCTCTCCTCTCTCTCTATGATAGTTTCCCTAACATGTTGGTACATGAAGCTTTCCAGCAACACGATCAGAAGCGTCTTTCCTCTCAGCATCTTGGAGGCCAAGATGCTGGAAGGAAGACGCTTTCTCTAATTGTATTTGCTTGGACCTCGTCCATATATATATATATATATATATATATATATATATATATATATATATATATATATATATATATATATATATATATATATATAATGTCATGTCGAATAGATACGTTTAAACATATTTTTTTTCATATATGGTAATGACAAAATTAATAATTTGTACCAAAAGAACCTTAGAAAACTTACCTAACCTTATTATAGCAAGTACGATTTAATTTAGCCTAATTCAACTAAATATATTTTAGATAAGTATACAATAATTTAATAATAAACAAACACAATGCAATATATTTTTTTCGTTAGGTTTAGAATTATTTTTGCGAAATTATTGCATACAGCAAATATTCGCTTGTCTTATTCGGCAAGAAGAAGTTTTGAAAACTGTTATTCCAAACGCAAATAGAATGAAATTTATATGGCTACATATGTGCTCGAATCAGAGGTGATATTTCCAGTGGCACTAGACACCTGATGTTTGAAGCATTGATGGCCAAGTGAACTAAGCCTTCTCCGAATTTTGGAGGGCTTCCTGGGTGACCTTCTTAAATATCCGGGGTTCGATTTCCTACCAGTCGCAGTATTGTTATTTGCTTAAAATTGCTGATTCGTGAATGCATTATTTAGATGCTTAATTAGATATTTATTTAAGATTTTATTTATGCAAAGCTTTGTTTTGCTTCATAGTGTTCCATGTAATAAGGAAAATCTTGTTGCTGAAGGGCTCTTGATCTAAGGAAATGCATCTTCGTTTCCCATCCTTGGATCAATCTTGATTGCTTCCTGTAGGAACTCTATTAGTAATGTAAATATTTTTGGTGTGAAAATAGAAAAACAAATGGATGTCGGAAATAATGGAAATGTTGATGTTTTCTTTAATAATAAGTACACTGCTGTTTTTGATCAAATAGTTGAGGATAACAAATGCTGCAGCCGTGTATGTGAAACCAATATCGTGAAAGATTATTCCCCTAATTGGCAAATAGAGAGCGGTCATTCATTATTTTGAATACGCAGTAATACCGCTGAGTATTAAACGCAGCTATGGCACAAATGATGTAGTTTGGAAAATAGTGTTCGTGTATTGATCAGTGCACTGGCACTTTGTCTGCCGCCACAGAGAATCCGTTATATCTCCTGCATCATTTGTGTCTACTTCCCTATTTGCCCATTTTATATATACATTTCTTGTTTATGGGTGGAGACTCCTTTTCCCTACTCGCTACAGGTCATGATTGGGTACTCTCTCATTTCTGCTTTTGTGGTTTCTTAACGTGCCTAATCATATAGCTGTGTATAAAATCTAAATATCGTGTATAACATGTAGTTTACTGTCTCGTCGTAGTTCCATCTAATTGTGTGAATTGTTTTTTTTTTTGCAAACATTGCAAATTCCACAGAGTTTATTCAGTAGATGTGCCACTCTGGGCAAATGCTCCTTACTATTCTAACTCTCTGATTCTATTTCTTGAGTCTGGTTTACAGCCTCTGTCTACCAAGTCTCTTCTTTCTTTCTGGACTTCATTTACTTTATTCAATTTCTCAATACCTTACATTCACTTGTGCTGAATATCAGTTACCTATTCGAAACATCCATTTGTTTAGATCACTCAGCAGATCTACCATTTTTTTATTATTTAATTTCATCTAAACACCTTTTGTGAGAAGGAAGACATATAGCTTGAAGTAAGCTGTATTATTTCTCGTTCCGATTCTTTGGAATATAATTTGTTGATTAAAATAAGGGTCGAATGAGAAAAGTGGGTCATAATAAGTGTGTATGCATCTGGAGAAGAGAGAAGTGTAGAGGAGAGAGAGATTTTGGGAGATGTTAATCGAGTGTGTAGGAACTTTTGAATCAAGTGTTGGAGAAATTGTGGCAGGACCTAAATGCTAAAGAAGGAGAAACATTTAGAGAGCGTGTTGTAAGTACGTTTATGGTGTCAGGTGTAAGTGATAATGGGGAGCCTTTGGTTGAACTTTATATAGAAAGGGGTTTGGTTATAGGTAATACATATTTTAAGAAAAATAGGATAAGTATACACCATATGATATAGGGCGTAATGACATTAGTTTGCTGTACTACATATTGGTAGATAAAAGACTGTTGGGTAAACTTCAGGATGTACATAAAAAAAGACATACCACGGGTGGGGTTCGAACCCGCCGTCACAGAGTCTCAAAACTCTCTGACCGTGGGTTCGAACCCCACCCGTGGTATGGTTTGTTTGTAATAATGTCATTACGATTTCGCGAGTCAGTTCAGGATGTACATGTTTATAGAGGGGTCACAGATATATCAGATCACTTTTTAGTTGTAGCTACAGTGGGAGTAAAAGGTGTCTAGGAGTTTGAGGTAATCAGTCCCTCAGCCTGGAGTCGATGTGTTCAGTCCATCAATCTTTTAGAAAGTACAGCATAGGGCAAAATAAGTTGCTTATATACTGTAGACAGGTGAGGCAAAGCAGGAGGACAGAATGGTTAGAGGAGACATGATAACGACATACATAATACTGCTGGGAATCGACAAGGTAGATAGTGACAGGATGTTCCAGAGAGGGAACACAGACACAAGGGGACACAACTGGAAGCTGAAGACTCAGATGAGTCAAAGGGATGTTAGGAAGCATTTCTTCAGCCATAGAGTAGTTAGGAAGTGGAATAGTCTAGCGAACGGTATAGTGGAGGCGGGAACCATACATAGTTTTAAGACAAGGTATGATAAAGCTCATGGAGCAGGGAGAGCAAAGACCCAGTAGCCGACAGCGAAGAGGCGGTCCAGGAGCTGAGTCTCGACCCCTGCAACCACAATTAGGTGAGACCAATTAGGTGAGTACTAGTGTAGATGAATGGTTCAGAGAACCGACAAGTTGATAAATTAGACACATATGCAACACTTGGGTATCTTTATTGAGGAAACGTTTCGCCACACAGTGGCTTCATCAGTCAAATACAAAGTAGAAAGTTGTAAAGAGAGGAGGAGGTTGAGGTAATCAGAACCTCGGCCTGGAGTCGATGTGTTCAGTCCATCAATCTTGTAGGAAGTACAGCACAGGGCCGTAGAAGTGGCTTATATACTGTAGTCAGGTGAGGTGAAGCAGCAGGAGGCGGGGTCATAGTGGTACCATCCACTAGTCGAAGTAGGTCTTCGTCCAAAGGTTGGACAAGTGTTGAAGAATTCGTTTGTATCAAGAGCCCAAGATGTTGCTGTGTCCACTTCGACTAGTGGATGGTACAACTATGACCCCGCCGCCTCCTGCTTCGCCTCACCTGTCTACAGTATATAAGCAACTTATTTTGCCCTCTACCCAGGGGGCCAATGCCGGGTCACCATTTGGAGAAGACCCGGGCCGGTGGTACCGGCAAACCTACAACAACAACCTATGCTGTACTTACTACAAGATTGATGGACTGAAAACATCGACTCCAGGCCGAGGAACTGATTACCTCAAACTCCTCCTCTCTTTACAACTTTCTACTTTGTATTCGACTGATGAAGCCACTGTGTGGGGAAACGTTTCCTCAATAAAGATACCCAAGTGTTGCATATGTGTCTAATTTATCAACTTGTCGGTTCTCTGAACCATTCATCTACAAACTATTGGAGGATAGATGGGCTATTGAGAGTATAGGCGATGGGGAAGATGTATGGGGTAGGTTTAAAAATGCAGTGATAGAGTGTTCAGCAGAAGTTTGTGATTATAGGAAAGTGGGTGCGGGAGGGAAGAAGAGCGATTGGTGGAATGCTGATGTAAAGAGAGTAGTAAGAGAGAAAAAGTTAGCAAATGAGAGGTTTTTCCAAAGAAGTGATGCAAGGAGGGAGGAGTATATGGAGAGAGAAAGGGAGATGATAAGAGAATGGTGGAACAATGTAAAAAGAGAGCAAATGAGAGAGTGAGTGAGATGTTATCAACAAATTTTGTTAAAAATAACAAAAAGTTTTGGAATGAGATTAATAAGTCGAGAAAGCCTAGGGAACGAATGGATTTGATTGGTAAAAATAGGAGAGGAGAATTATTAAATGGAGAGTTAGAGGTATCGGGAAGATGGAGGGAATATTTTGAGGAATTGTTAAATGATGAAGATAGGGAAGCTGTGATTTCGTGTATAGGGCAAGGAGGAATAACATCTTGTAGGAAAAATAGTGGGCTTTATCAAGTCACAAACATATCTACCTGGGTGAAAGGTACGTGAGTATATATAGGATGGAGTCAGGTGGAGAATGCTGGGTAGGTTGGACCTGAACCTGCATGTGACAATCTTCAGAATAGGGTGATCGTCTAGGACCTTGAGTAGCTTTAAAAAGAGATTGGACAGGTATACGAGTAGACCTTCTGCAGTGTTCCTCCATTCTTATGGACTTATTTGGGATAGCGATGAAGAAGTTTCTTGGCAAGGGGTTCGGCTATGTAATAGAAGCCGTTGTTTTGATTGAAGTTGTTGGATATACAGATAAGTGATGACTCCTGCATTCTGCGGTATTGAGTGTTGTCTTTTCTGGCGATAAGTCTTGCGTTTCTGTAGTTGATTAAATGGTTGTGTGAATTTCGGTGTTAAACACAGGCATTCCATAAATCGTCAGACCTGCCTGCGTACTTGAGTTCTGAAATACGTGTTTGGAGGTCTCTGGAGGTTTCGCCCACGAATAATTTGCTGCAGTCATTACAAGGGATTATGTATACCCCTGCAGAGGATTGAAGCTTGTCCTGTCTATTACTCAACAAACATTTAACCACTCTTATCTTACGAACTTTTTCCTCACGAAGCCCTAAACCCTAGTGGGTCATACAGCGCTGGTCAACCTTCAGTTCCTTCTGGTATTTCTCCTCTTTCTTCTCAGTTTCTTTGAATCTTTTGCTAAGTTCCTCACATGTTGCTCCTCCACTCTCCGTCAGCCTCCCACACTTTTTTCATCATAAATCTTACGTCATTCTTTACACTTGTCTTTCTTCATGTGTGGCTAAAGAATATCTTTAGATCATGTTCGGCTTTTCGTGCTAAATAATTTTCAAACTGGTTTTCACCTTCCTATTTATTCTTTCATATTCATTTATGGCTCTCTTTTTTGCTTAGCAGTCATCTACTGTTCTCATTTACTCTGTGACTCTTCCTCTCACTCTCGCTGTTGCCCTTTACCCTCTGTATTTCTGACTGAACAGTGGACTTTCTCAGCTTTTCTTATTCATTTTGTTCTTGTTTGGTACGATTTTTTCTTCTATTCTACGTCTATTTCCTCCAGCCTCATGGAAGAAGACACTCAGCGTCTTGGAATCATCACTCATTTGCATATCCAACAATTACAGCCAAAACAACGGCTTTTACAACCTAACTGCAACCATAGTCAGGAAACTTTTTCATTATCCCTACATAGCAACCAGCATACTTGCCCATTCCGGGCAGGTCCTTCTCAAATCCAACCTTCTCATAAATCTTCACCTCACTATGTTACTATGATTTCTATATTACTACTCATGTGCTTTCTCCTCAGATCTGTGTGTGGCTTGACAAAGCCCATTATACTGCTGACAGTCATGTACAACTATAACTGACAGTTATGTATAAACTTCTGCTGACATTCTCTTTCTGACTACATTTCACAGACAGACACGTGATATAATTGTCAGTCATGTTCTAACACTAGCTGACAGTTATGTGCTGGGGGCAGCACATAGCTGACTCCAACCGATACTCAGGTGCTGACCCCAACCGATACTCAGGTGCTGACTCCAACCGTTACTCAGGTGCTGACTCCAACCGATACTCAGGTGCTGACTCCAACCGATACTCAGGTGCTGACTCCAACCGATACTCAGGTGCTGACTCCAACCGATACTCAGGTGCTGACTCCAACCGATACTCAGGTGCTGACTCCAACCGATACTCAGGTGCTGACTCCAACCGATACTCAGGTGCTGACTCAACCGATACTCAGGTGCTGACTCCAACCGATACTCAGGTGCTGACTCAACCGATACTCAGGTGCTGACTCCAACCGATACTCAGGTGCTGACTCAACCGATACTCAGGTGCTGACTCCAACCGATACTCAGGTGCTGACTCCAACCGATACCAGGTGCTGACTCCAACCGATACTCAGGTGCTGACTCAACCGATACTCAGGTGCTGACTCCAACCGATACTCAGGTGCTGACTCCAACCGATACTCAGGTGCTGACTCCAACCGATACTCAGGTGCTGACTCCAACCGATACTCAGGTGCTGACTCCAACCGATACTCAGGTGCTGACTCCAACCGATCTCAGGTGCTGACCCCAACCGATACTCAGGTGCTGACTCCAACCGATACTCAGGTGCTGACTCCAACCGATACTCAGGTGCTGACTCCAACCGTTACTCAGGTGCTGACTCCAACCGATACTCAGGTGCTGACTCCAGCTCACAATCACATGTTGACTTCAGCAAAAATCAAGTAATGACTCAGCGACAATAGTGATCTGGCTCAATCTGACATGTAAGTGCTAGCTATGGCTGACAGTCATGTGGGGACAACTGACATTCATGTGTTAACATCAAATGACAGCAATGTGCCATTACAACTGTCAGTCATTATCTGACTACAGCTGACAGTCGTTTGCTGACTACATCTAACAGTTACGTGCTGACAGTCATATGCTGACAGGAGCTGACAAAAATGTGATGGACCCAGCTAACACTCATTTGCTGACGCCAGCTGACAATTATGTGCTAACTTCAGCTGAGATCCATGTGCTCACTATAGATGGCAATCATGTGATGAATTCATCTGACAGATAAGTGCTGATTATAGCTAACAGACATATATGATTATCTGTGCCTAGACAATCATTTGTTGGTTTTAGCTGACAGACAGTCATGTGCTGACCCTGGCTGACAGTCATGTGCTGATACCGGCTGACAAACGGTTGTTTTCTGACATTACATACACACGGTAATGAGCTGGCTATGGCTGACAGATGATCATGTGCCGACTAGCTGACAGACGTTCATGTGATGACGCTGGAAGACAGATGCTCATGTTGTATGTCTGGATGACAGACGATCATATGCTGACTTTGGCTGACAGACTGTCATGTGCTGACTAGCTGACAGACAATCATGTGCTGACTGATAGATAATCATGTGCTAACAGTCTCTGGCAGACGGTCATGGGCTGACTCTGGGTAACAGATTTGACATATGCTGACAGACGGTCATGTGCTGACTCTGGATGACAGACTAGCATGGCCCAGCTTATGTTAATCAACCCGTTGCATTTTATTTAAGAGAATAATACCAGCGTCTCAACAGAGAACACGTTATCTATGTTAATCCTATTTACTAATTACCTACACGCTCGTGCAAGGTTCTTTAATATTGTGTTGCTTTCTAATTAATTGCGTCATTGCTAATTATGCGTCTATTAGAATGATAAGCTGCTGTTCTGGTTTAAATTTGATAACATTGTCACAAAATAGCTTCGTCAAGAGCAAATTTAACTACTCATCTTCATAATTTCTTATTTAAGTACTTTGGTACTTTGACTTAATAAGGTTTGTTTAGTATTCACTTTGCAATTAAATGAAAAAAAGTGATGAATGTGGAAGAAGTTCATAGTCTCTGAAAAATAAAATAGATTTTTTTTATTAACTCGGTTATAAAATCTCAACGAAATTTTTCTTAAAGTAATTACTTCACTTGCATTAAGCTAAAGTTTCTTCTCTCCATCCTCTCACTTGTATAAATATTGGTAGAATTACCGACAATATGTTAAGTAAAAGGACACAAATGCAACTAATGTGACATTTTATTGTGGCAACGTTTCGCTCTCCAGGAGCTTTGTCAAGCTGTTACAAACTCTGAGCCTCTATATGCCCTCTGTGTCCATGTATTGTTTGACAAAGCTCCTGGAGAGCGAAACGTTGCCACAATAAAATGTCACATTAGTTGCATTTGTGTCCTTTTACTTAACATCCTCCACTTGCATTTGCTTGATTCACAGTTACTGCTGTATCCAGATACACAAAATAAGCTAGCTTACCTATTCACTCTAATCCTAGTGTTGTACAAGAATTGTATACAATACCGACAAGATGAAATTAAGACATGTGCAACATCTGGGTATCTTTATTGTAGATGTTTCGCCATCCAGTGGCTTTATCAATACAAATTCTAGGACATTATTTGAAGACAGAAGAACTATATACAAAAGATGAGGTAATCACGGCAACGACAACTACTACAACTAACCCATCTCTTTGGGTATGACCTACTTCCACTGGGAAATCCCACCTACCAGTGACTATGCCCTCGTCTGCTACACGTCCCTTTCCACCTGACGTTAGTATATAAGCGCCAGTCTCCTTGCCTCTGCTCCAGAAACTCCACGACTTCGGTTCTGTTCACACCAACTCCAAGGCTGAGGGACTGATTACCTCATCTTTTGTATATAGTTCTACTGTCTTCAAATTATGTCCTAGAATTTGTATTGATAAAGCCACTGGATGGCGAAACGTCTACAATAAAGATACCCAGATGATGCACATGTGTCTTAAAATCCTAGTGTTACTTGGGAAGCTCACATGTACCGTGTCTCACAAGAACATAAGAAACATGGCCTTGAATAGGCCTATTGCCCCACTCAAGGCAGGATCAAGCTAATTTGATGGGTGAGGTGTGGAAGAAAATTCTCTCTCACGATGTCAGCAGAAGATTTAACAACACCCACTACCTTTGGGTCAATCAGTGGCGTGACGAAAACTGGAAAGACTTCCATCCAATACCAACAATTGATACATCTTCTCTTGAACCCGAGCACCCTCTCACAAGGCCAATCACCCTTAAGGAAATGACCCAAGCCATTGGACGAATGAGAAATAAGGCCCATGGCCCCTCAGCATAACAGTAAAACAGATAAAATACCTACCCCGTAATTGCAAGATGTCCCTATTAAACATCTTAAATGCTATCCTGGCGTCTGGCCACTTCCCTATATCATTCAAAACAGCAAAGATGATCTTCAGCTCAAAACCCAACAAGGACACCCGTAACCCAGAAAACTACAGACCTATCTCTCTACTCGAAGTCGCTGGCAAAGTCTTCGAAAAAATAATTTCCAATAGACTTAACTACTACATGGAATTCAATCACCCCTTCTCCGAAAAACAGTTTGGTTTCAGGTCCCACCGTGGAACACAGCATGCTATCAGCATCATCTATGATGCTGCTGATAGCCTGAGGAACCAAGGAAACCTGGCCTTAATTGCATCGAGGGACGTCCACAAAGCCTTCGACAGCCTCTGGCACGATGGGCTTATATTCAAACTTGCCGACCTACCAGACCACAACTGGACCTTTCTCAGGCTCATATTCAATTTCCTAGCAGGCAGAAACATCATCCCCAACTTTAATGATAAATCTGCAGTCCCATTCACCCCAACAGCTGGCGTACCACAAGGCTCATTTAGCCCCATACTCTTCAATATCTATGTAAATGACCTTCCGCAACCAGAACATAATGACACCATCATCACCCAATTTGCAGACGACGTGATCCATGTAGTGTCATCCGCCCCCATAACAGGTGCAACAAAAAAAAGTGGAGAATCACGACTAACCCAGAAAAAGTCCTCATTAGCACCATTGGCTGTCTCCAATCAACCATAGAAGACAAAGGAGGTATCTCCATAAGAGGATCACGTGTCGATATCAGGAACCCTAACAAGATCCTGGGATATGAGATCGACAAATTACTTAACTCCACGTCTCACATCTCTAAAAAAGTGAACCTAGCTAAAGCCGCCTCAGCCAACTATTCAGATTCAAAGAAGCACCCCCGCCCCCACATCAAGAAGCACCTCTACAAGATGATGATCAGACCTCTGTTGGAATACCCTTGTGTACCACTATCACTAACAACTAAAACCAACAGGCTGCGGCTCCAACGAGTCCAGAACAAAGCCGTCCGCTTTATCACTGGGACCAGATTAAGGGACAGAATCAGAATTGAAGACCTACATGTACAACAAGAAATCGCTGCAATTAATGTAAGGATAGATAAACTTGCGAAAAGACAGCTATACGACATGCAAGAACTATATGTACCTGATAGAGAAAATCCCCCCAACCAGTAAACACAACCGACTACGTCATCACCACACCTCCCCACCGAACCCAAAGAATGACTCTGCAGCAAAGAGTTAGGCGCTACATCCACAATGACAACTACCCACGACCAAGAATCCTAAATAGATAAATACTCCCCATTTATGGGTGACCTACCTTTTCCAAGATGTTGCAGTGTCAGACAGGATGTAAATGAATGGTTCAGAGAACCGACGAGTTGGTAAATTAGACACATATGCAACACTTGGGTATCTTTATGAAGGAAACGTTTCGCCACACAGTGGCTTCATCAGTCCATACAAAGGAGAATCGTGAAGAACAGGAGGAGTATGAGGTGGTCAGTCCCTCAATCTTGAGTCGATGTTGTCAGTCCATCAATCTTGAATAGAATAACAGCATATGAGCAGAGGAAGCTTATATACTGTAGACAGGAGAGGTGCAGCAGTTGTAGGAGGTGTCACATTTGTTCAATGTGGAAGTAGGTCGTGCCCAAGGAATAGGCAAGCGAAGAAATCCCTGTATTAAGATACCAAGATGTTGCAGTGTCAGACAGGATGTAAATGAATGGTTCAGAGAACCGACGAGTTAGTAAATTAGACACATATGCAATTCCTTGGGCAAGACCTACTTCCACATTGGACAAATGTGACACCACCTACAACTGCTGCACCTCTCCTGTCTACAGTATATAAGCTTCCTCTACGCTCATATGTTGTATTCTATTCAAGATTGAGGGACTGACCACCTCATACTCCTCCTGTTCTTCACGATTCTCCTTTGTATGGACTGATGAAGCCACTGTGTGGCGAAACGTTTCCTCAATAAAGATACCCAAGTGTTGCATATGTGTCTAATTTACCAACTCGTCGGTTCTCTGAACCATTCATTTACATTACTGCTTTTGTGTTTATTTTTCCATCGTGTCGGTATTTTATATAATTTACTTCTAATCTCTACATAAAGATACCCAACGTTTTACCTTCTTACTACTCTACTTGGCAGATTGAGCCACGCATCGACAACTTTTCATAAAGCGATAATCATAGTTATATGAAATTTCGAAGGACGATCACCTTATTCTTATGAGACAGGACCTTCAATACCACATCCAATATATTTATCACTAAGTGTCTATGTGATGAGCAATGTTTATTAACTTGGTCCAGAAAAGAGCGAAAACTTTGGTCATGTTTCCTTGCCACTGTATCCATCGTTCGCTTGGCAGTAAGCAGGTACCTACGTAGGTTATCTAGGTTATGGCACTTTAGTGGGTCACGTCCCAGGATAAGTGCTATTATACCTTCTCTGCTTTTCTGTTTACCGTAACAACCAGCCGGGTAAAAAAAAAATTGTTTGCCTAAAGCCCATTAAAATATTTTTAAAAAGTTATTAAAAATCGTATTTGTAGACCTACATCAAAATATATAAAAAATCATTGCATTTTTATCAATAATCAAATTTCAGAATAGCCTGATTTTTGTCTTGTATCTCTGAGAAAGATTATCATTCTCTTCGGTAAGTCATTAAATAAACCGAATTGAGCTCCACTTCAAATATTTGTTACTAATTTGTTACTAATTCTCATTCTCTACATGTAATTTGTTATGTACATGAATTGTATGAAATACTGACAAGATGAAAATTAGACACATGTGCAACATCTGGGTAGCTTTATTGTAGACGTTTCACCATCCAGTGGAAAATGGGTATTAATAGTGGAAAATGGGTATTAACAAAGGAGATATAAATAAGGTCTTGAGGATATCTCTCCAAGAGAGAACCCGCAATAATGGATTCAAATTAGATAAGTTTAGATTTAGAAAGGATATATGTTTTTTTGTGGAAAATCAATGAATTCTCAGGGTTGCGATAGTGTGATTTTTGGGGAAACCAGTAATAGGCAGAATGAGGTGGAGTTATTGGTGAATATTGGAAACCCAGTAGCACTAGATGACAGGGTCAGTAACAGGTATAATGGAGGAACAGAAATCAGCAGGAAGAGAAAAGAGAAGTGAGGTTTTCTAAACATATTATATACTAATACTCGTAGTGCGAGAAATAAGATGGACGAGTTGAGATTAGTTGCAAGTACGGGTAATACTGATGTTTTTTGCAATAACTGAGACATGGTTTAATATGAAAAATCGGGACTTGCCTGCAGAATGTCACATTCATTGTTTTAAATTATTCCAAGTAGACAGAAGTATCGGGAAGGGGGGTGGGGTGGCACTCTATGTCCGTGATCATTTAAGTTGTTGCATAAAAACGGGTATAAAGTCTGAAATAATACATACAGAGTCTGTCTGGATAGAATTTTCAGAGGGGTGTGAAAAATTGATTTTAGGCGTGATATACCGTCCTCCAAACTTAGATAGGGAACAAGGGAGACTACTTTGGGAGGAAATTGTTAAGGCCACAAGGCACGATAACGTAGTAATTCTAGGGGACTTTAACTTTAGTCAGATTGATTGGAATTTCTTGACATGGAATTTAGAATCTTACGACTTTTTAGAAGTAGTTCATTATTGTTTTTTTAAAGCAGTTTGTGACAGAACCTACAAGGGGAAATAACCTACTTGACTTGGTTCTGGCAAACAAGGAAACCCTTGAAGATTAAGACACTTAAGCAACATTTGGGAATCTTTATTGAAGAAACGTTTCGCCACACAGTGGCTTCATCAGTTCAATACAAAGCAGACATTTGAGTGAAAGTTCTATTCCCGCTTAATCACATTAATTATACTTCAGTCTCTTTTCTGAATGGCATCTTACGGCAAGGATAATAATAATTGGTATAAACCTTGGTTCACAATACATAAATAATCCACATATAGAAGAGAGGAGCTTACGACGACGTTTCGGTCCGACTTGGACCATATACAAAGTCACACTGGTAATTGATACTGACAAATAGGTTTAAAAAAAAAACACGTGAACAAAAACTAAGACACATTCGGTCCTAGCGGTCGCTCACCCGGTTTTTTAAATAGCTAAAAATAATAAGGTTTAGTTTGTGTGTGGGCAAACTTAAGAGTCCGTTATTTATTTGTATGAAGCTTGGAATCACTGGAATCCGTACAATAACTGTAGAATGCCTCTTGTGATCAGTTTTAAGTTATCCGCTTAGATGTATTTTCCGGAACCAAGATTCGCGCTGTTGTTGGGCTCCGTAAGTCCCAATTAGCCATTTTTATTAAATTAATAGTGATTTTTATATATCCTTTCACTTACAATAGAATGCCTCGTCTTATCGGCTTTAAAATATTAACACTGATGCATTCTATTAAGAAGCTGACACCCATTAGGTTTAGACTGTTTAAGTGTAATTATGAAACATTTATGAAATCGCTCCCAAAAATTATATCACTGAATTTAGAGCAAGTACTGGAGAAATACGTTTTTTTGTTACTGTTCAAAATTTCAGTGTAGTTGAACTTTATTATAAAAATATTGGCTTTTACTTTGATCTGTGGAAATTTTACATTGCTAATTTTATGAAATAAATAAGTTTTCATGAAAAAACAGAAAATGCCTCTTCTGATCGGCTTGAAACGCTCTGATGTATCTTAATTAGAAAGATTGGTGAGCAAACACTGTGTATAGTCGGAGATTGGGGTGTGACACAGGGTGGCCTGAAGAATACCATATTGAGATGAGGACTGGTAAACAATGGGATTAAGTGACTCCTTTGTTGATAGGTAGGTGATGCTTTGCCTGTTTGAGTATCATGTATGATAATGTTTTGGAGTTTTTTTAGCTTCTAATATTATGATCTGTGGTGTCGGTGATGGCGATTAGCGAGGCTTCCATATATAGTCTGGATCTAAGATCTTGTTCTGTGAGAACGAGCTGTGCCTCATCCCAATTCATCAAATGTCCTGCTGTGTCCCTGTGGAGGACACAGTCGTTCCTTAACTCGTCTCTGTTGCTGGCTTTTCGATGTTCGTTTAGGTGGACCGAAAGATTTCTGCATGTCTCCTCAACATATTTCTTGGGAGAGTATCCACAAGGGATACTGTCCAATCATCCAAGGGATAGTTAGACACTCGCTGTGTAACAAAGTGAGGTCTTTAATAGATGTGTTTATGGTAGAAATAATTATGTTGCTCATAGGAAGGTAGGCCCATACCTCTAACTTTCACAGCGGGCGTCTACACCATTCCCTATTCATTCTGTCCCAAGAAATATGAAGGGAGTCAGGCAGAAATCTTTCGGTTCGCTTGAACGAATATCGAAACTTTCTGGGTTTTGACTATTTTGTGAAAGCGAATATGGAGAGAAGCACAGCAGAAGAAGGGAAAGAAAAACCTTACTTCAGAAGAGGAGACCATGCAGGCGTGAATCAATTATGAATGAAGTGGGAAAGGTAACCAGATGGAAAGACAGATCATGCAATGGAGGAGGTGAAATTCATAGCAAGACGATGACGCAATGACGCAGAGAGGCAGAATCAAAAAGCGAAAGTGCATCGGAAAAAAATTGCCAAGAATACAAGAAGTAGAAGAAAACAGGTAATGAATGCCCATGAGTATAAAGAGTGGCTAAATAAGAATTTGAGAATAAAACACTGAATGATTTGGTAACAGGGATAAAAAAGAAAAGAGGTAAGCTTACAATAAATAATCATTAATTCTGTGAACAAATGCATTAGGGAGATATTCTCAGATTAAACAAGATATTACCAGAGGGTCTAAAAGCACTCTCTAGCAATGGACACAGTACAACAGCTAATTCATTCTAGGGTTTTACCTTGAAAAAAATTAACAAGAGGAGACTTTTCACATACATAGCTCTAGTCCCTTGTAATAAAAATGTGCATCCTGCGCTTCTGCCGCCATGTTGTACAATCGCAGGTATTTTTGTGTTTTGTGTAATAGCTGTTTAACGGTTGAAGATTGCCAAATAAATGCTTTGAACATAAATTATAGAGGACTAATTGATAAACATTTTTGGTAATTACTATTTTACCGTAAGTGAAACTGGAACCAAGTCACGGCTGAAATAAAAGGTGCAATTTTACGCATTTCAATTTTCCATAAAAATCTACATGATTTTTTGAGGAAAAGCGGATGGTGTTTTACTTTTATCAAAATGTTTTCTAAATATGATTATATTTTTGAATAAAAACACAGGTGGCATAATAGACACTGATGTTTAGCTTATTTCAATGTTTATATTATTGTTGTTCTGTAATTGGGTTCTTAATTACACATTATCTGGATTTATATTAAATTTACCTTTTTTTCAATTAAGTGTCACGTCAGGACATTTCCGACTACATTCTATGTAATTCAAGAACACTATAATAAATACCAGTTTGAAGAAAAAATATGACATTTCATGTTCTCAAGACTGAATCAAGTGCAAGTCCACATTTGTCGCAGAAAATCTTACAATATTAAGCAGAATATCAAGGTTAGTAAGGGAAGATGGATTGAAGATCAGCCCTGGTCCATCCATTTGAGATCAGGAGTTAACTTTAATTTTTTTTTGTCTGCTTTTTACAGAACTGTGAAGCAGCTGTTCAACAGAATTATTTGCTTTAGCATTGGTTCTTAATAACTATAGGAGTGCTATGACTATGAGCTTCATTTAGTCTTCCCTGTACATTTCAGTGAAGACCAGGGTCTATGAGAGGGAGGTTCAGCCGGTACATTGGTCAGGGGCCAGGCTGAAAAAACAGAACTGAAACCCTTAGAATTGCTAAATTTATTACCAGACTACAAACTCTGTGAGGTATTTGCAAATGTTTGTGTTAGTTTTAGATTATTGTTGACAATTTCAACTACAGTAGCGTCAACAGGAAGACTTTTTAGAAAACTCAATCATATCAAAAACTTGTTAAGGTTTACTATGTGTCAAATCCGACTTGTTGATTTAGCAAGACTCAATATTGAATCAACCATTGCCAGAAAATTGATTATATAGTGTTACTAGAAATTTTGCAGACAAAAAAAAAAAAAAAAAAAAGGAAGTCTTAAATTTTAAATAAAACCTCACTGCAGGAAAGCTGTCAATTTTACACATACAATTAGTCTAAACAGTTTAAATAGTTTGAAACTACTCATGCATGTTTTAAAAGCATGTAACTTTTACGTACAACGACATTTTATTGAAACAAGTGTTACTAGGTTTGACAATCCTACTACATAAGAAGATAATCATCACTATATAAAAAAGTACTAGGCTGCACAAAAAATTACTAGGCTACTCAAAAAATTACTAGGCTACTCAAAAAATTACTAGGCTACTCAAAAAATTACTAGGCTACTCAAAAAATTACTAGGCTACTCAAAAAATTACTAGGCTACTCAAAAAATTACTAGGCTACTCAAAAAATTACTAGGCTACTCAAAAAATTACAAGGCTACTAAAAAAATTGCCAGTCATTCAGATTAGTGAGAATATTTACAAGCACCCAAAATATGATTTTCAGTCCAATAAAGCAAACAAGAAGGCTACTATTAGTCCCCCTAATGTTAAAACTGCAGAAAGGCTGAATAAACAAACACCGTGAGGCTGCTGCCACCAATGTTTTAATCACAGAATTTGTCCTACAACATGCGGATGATGGTGGTCGCCCAAGATACGGATCTCCACTTGAACAAGAGTCTTGGTGAGTCTTTAGGCGAGAAATTATATGCAAAAAGTGTATTCAAACTTTTCAAGCAACAGGAGATCCACAAAGACAAAAAAGAAGTGCTCTTACATGCATTGACTGGTTGTTATACAACATACATAATATTCTGCAAAGAGAAACAGAAAGCTTTAAAGATAAATAAGGTAAGACTGACGTAGCTAAAGCTGGTGAGGAATTCATCCGAACTTTTTATGGATCATCAAGTAAGCAATCCTTGAATCAACTTCAATATTATTTGTACAACTAACAAACGGAGAAACAATAACTCCACGTGGTCACACTTCCTCTCAAAAGAGCTGCTGCAGCTGCTGCTCAGTATTCCTATAAAGCTTTCTTTTAGATCCAACAGTGGTTAGCACATCACCTTAACTCATGTAAATGGGACTGGAGTCTCGGAGGAGACTCCAGTTTCAATTACGACTTCAGTGCAGCGATGTGTGGCCATTGTGAAGATCACGTGAACAATCAGTCTTTGTTATTATGGAAGAACCTAAGGAAGCGATTTCACAAATATCAGCCACCACTGTTATGGCATGCAAAGAGTATGTTACCGTTTATTCAGCTTATGTACACACTCCCACATAGGCTGCCTCCCTAGCGAACCGGATGCTGAGGGTTTAACGATTTTTTAGGGTACCCGTCATTAAATTAGGCGAGCCCGCCAAGTGCTGAGGCGACGTGGTTCACTCGCGGTCAGCATTTGCCAGACATGGCTAGCAGCTGGTTGATTACGGTGCTCTCCCTCTTAGGCTTCTGTTTTGCCATTCTTTGTCACCGTTTGGTACACTTATATTCAACTGTACATAGTGTACATAATTGTATATATATATCTGGTATAGGAAATACAAGTTAAATATATTACTGCTGAGTTTGTTTTTGCTCCAGTAACCCATTACGACCAGGTTACTGATCATTCTTTCCCTGTGTTAGTAATAACTGTTTTGGAGACGGTAAGTCCTCTCTAACAAAGTTGCTAGAGTTGTATGACAGTGTTAAAACAGAGAGAGAGGCGACAGACAGACAGAGAGGAATGGATGGACTGCATATTTTTAACTGTAAGAAGGCAACCGATACAATACCTTACAAGAGACCAGGACAAAAGCTGCAGCAGCAGGCAGGAATTGGAGTTAAATCACTACTGTGGATCAAGGAATACGTAACAGGAAGGTCACAACGAATTGTTGGATAAGAAATGGTGGACGATTGGGGGATACATAAGGGTCAATACTGGGTCCAGTACTATTTCTTCTGTATTAGGATGACATAATAGAAGATATCGAGTGTGAGAAATCACTATTTCAGGATGACATAATTCTAATAAGGTGAATACACAAAAGCAGCAAATAAACAAAAATTGGAAATGAATCTGGTCAAGCTGTAGTACTTGGTTTAGCAAGTAGCTAGTAGATTTTGAACACAGTGAATACATAGTTATGAAATTGGGGTAGGTCAAATAAGACCGGAAACAGAGTACAGGCTTTGGGGAAATGCTCCAATCTTCCCCGAAGGAGAACGGCCTCGCGGTGATCATATAGTCTCAGGCGACTATCAACTGAATAATTTCTGGAGTAAACATGCATCTGGCAAATCTTGTGTTAGCTTTCAGGATCCTTGGTAAACAAAGACATTATATACGACATATTGATAGGGAATCGGATTCTCTGAGAAGCAGGAATCCGATTCACGAGGACACAGTTAGATTTTATGACAATAAATCAGAGGAGAGTTAGAAAATGCTTCTGTAGCCTCAGAGTGGTTAGGCAGTGGAGCAATCTAGGCAGTGAAGTGATAAAGGAAGGATCTATACAGAAATTTAGGAACAGATATGAATGGGCTCACACAGCCAGACGAAAGGAAACTTGGTAGCTTCCAGTGGAGAGGTGGGGGCCAAGAACTGAGACTCGATCCTTGCAATTACATTTGATTTAGCACACATAAGAGTCGACACACACACAAACACTCAAACACACGCACCCAGAACCACACATAAACACACACATACACACTCGCACGCACACTCAAACACACACAAAGATTTTCCATCCCCTGCGTGCTCGTGACATAAACATGAGACGTGTTCCCTCTTGGCTCGGGCAACACACAGCACTCCACATGAAGCATTAGCACTGCTTGCTGTGCCTCAATGCGAGACCTGCAAGGGACGTGCCTCCTCACAAACCTCACCCTTCACTTCCCTGTGTCTCCTACTGCTCCTCTCTCCACTTCCTACGCAGCGCACTTCACTCTTACTAGATGAATGACATGTAACACGTTCCACAGGAAGCAGGTAGTCGTGTGTGGGGTATGTGTATGTAATTGCTCATGTGAATTTACGGTTGAGATGGATCAGCTATAGTTCTGTTTTGTTCCTCTGTTTACTAAACTCGTTCCACTGATTTAGCATTCATATACTGAGAAAATATTTTCACATATTTTTGTTTAAATGTATATACTTCCGTGATTTCTTTTTATTTTTGGCAAACTGCCTGACTTTGTCTATCCAGCCTATGCACAGTAATTGAATAGCGTAATTATATTCCCTTGTTTTCTTTGTTCCTTCAGAGACATAATTGAAAGACAGTAGAACTATATACTAAAGATGAGGTAATCAGTCCTTCAGCCTTGGAGTTGGTGTGTTCAGCACCGTAGTCGTGAGGAATCTAGATTCTTCACGACTACGGTGCTCTTCACACCAACTCCAAGCCTAGGGGACTGATTACTTCATCTTTTGTATATAGTTCTACTGTCTTCCAATTATGTCCTAGAATTTGTATTGATAAAGCCACTGGATGGAGAAACGTCTACAAGAAAGACACCCAAGATGTTGCATATGTGTCTAATTTTAATTTCCTTCATTCTTTCTTCGTAGCTCATTCGATTTATCTAAGGTACCAGTCTCCATGCTCTTCCTTGCACCGTCTCCGGGTTCTACACAAAAACTAGTATATACTCTTCAATGAGTCGTTCTTCTTAAACACACTGATTGTCTCCCACCACGAAGGGTGAACCCACAAAACGGGAAATGCATACACTCTCAATCAATAGATGTGTTGCTAAAAGTGCATGGGTGTAACAACTGAAAAAAACTAACTCATCCACAAAATTCCTCGCATATCTATCACTGTTTACCTTAATAAATATTATTTTATTCATATGACAAAGCATGTCTCACCATAAGAATTGTCTGTCAGTACTCCGGTATTATACGTTAACACATGCTTCTTTGATTTTCAAATCCAGCCACTGAAAATCTCTCTCCTCAACACTGCTGGGACTCCATTTACAAAACCTTTCACCCATACCGAATTTATACACCCTCCTGATTATTTTTAAATGTTAAACTACCTCAGCAATTCCCTTCCAAACCCTGAATATTTCATTCCAATCACCTGATCGTCTTCTAACTTCATAGCCCTTTTTTCCTTTTGCGGACTTTGAAGTTCACACTGAGGCTATGTGCTGAGAATAATTACTATCTTTAATCTATATTAAGGACTATCGTTTATGAGCCAAGGGTATAAAAATAAAAGGCTCTCTCCCCAACCTCCAGTCCCTTCGACCCTACTGGCATAAAAACAGGTCGAAAAAATCGGTCTAAGATCCGACCCCTGTGGAACTCCATCCTCTACATACGTCTCTCTGGTTTGCTGTTTCCTGTTTGTGAGTCTTATATCCAAACATGATTTTTTTTTTCAACACCAAGTACTTTTATTTAAGCCAGCAGTATTCAGAAAAGTAACTTTTTTAAAGTTTTTTTTTTTTTTACATCTTGGAACATTGCATTTCTTGTGTCCGTATCCCCCCCCCCCCCTTTTTTTTAACAGAAAAAAATAATAAGTTCGTCTTCAATACTCATTTGTTACAGAGCCAATGTTGGTTTTCGCGTTTTATGTAATTATTCTCAAGAAAATAAAACATCTTTTCACAAATCTAAGTATTCGTTTGTTTACCTAAAATTAATGTAAAGTTAATGGGTAGATAATTAAGAACACTTGTCTCGCTTTTTAAATATTAGGGAAAGGTTCGTTAACTTCCAGTCTAATGTAAGTATGCATTCCTAAAGCGATTTGTTATATATTTAACTTAGACGACAATTGATCTAGTGCCTAGAGTCTATTATCTTCAGTCGTTGAATTCTTCCAAGACTCCAGTTCTGTTCTATGTGTTGAACTAAGAAACATCAAGCACTACATTGCTTATACACACACAACCCGCACATAGTTGTGTGTGTATTGTTCCAGTCACGGTATTGTGCCTTTTTTGTTAACTACATTGCTTATTTGTCAGATGTGTTAATTTGCAAATTGCAAGGTAGTCCACGATGTTCAGGCAAGCCTTCATCAACAAAGTCTGTGGCGCGAAAATTGGGAACTTCATGTTATTCCACTGTGTGAGGCATTCAGCAGGCATGTCACTATTTTTGAGATCAAACCAAGTTTCAGGACATTTATTAGAGAAAACGTTCACTACCAGTGGCTTCTTCAGTCCTAATACAGTTATATTATTCTACCGGTGAGCGACGTTGCTACTAATGTCTCTAAAATATCCACCAGCTCTGCTACTAATAACAAAAATTAGTGCAGAAACCCGAGAATGACTCTGGCACGAGCGCAGGAGTGTACGAAATACCATGTGGGGGATGTGACAAAATATATGTGAGGGAAACAGCGAGATCTCTGTATATTAGAATCAGGGAGCCCCTGCAAACGTGATGATCGTAAATCGCAAGTGCCCAACACACAGATGATATTGGACGCGTCATGGAGTTCATTGAGGCTGGATTAGTCGTTAAAGATGAAGATTTGCGGCGGAGAAAGTGCATAGAGGCTGCCGTGATTGCTGTCAGTAACACCCTCTACAAAAAAATCCGGAAGCAACACTATATCCACATTGTGGATCAACAGAATATTGCTAATTCTGGAGACCGCTCTAATTCAACCCAACTCACCTCAGTTCTACTACTACTACTACTGTTATTGCTGCTGCTGCTGCTATTACTACTATTACCCTTTCGCTGCTGTCCACCTGACTCCTGCCTCTTTATATATATATGTACTCCCTCCTAGTTATCTCTACAGGAACTTCTGTCAGACGTCAGGTGTTCACACCTCCAGAGAATCCCATGAGTCTTTTTGCCACTCGGCTGCGGCCTGAGTGCCAGGAATGACTCAAATGGAGTTGAATGACTCACTGTGCCCTTGTCATAGAACTGGCCCTGACATAGGGCTTTAAAATGTACATTACGTGTACAGACTCCGACACTCCATCGGGAGCCACTGCCGGGTCACCACATGGAGGAGACCCTGACCAGGAGCCGTCCTAGCAAACCTACGTAAGAACATAAGAAAGAATGAACACTGCAGCAGGCCTACTGACCCATGTGAGGCAGGTCCAATTTTTCCAATGACTTAAGCCAATGCCTTAACCTGGTCAGGTCAGTCACATTCCCTTAAGGGAGGAGCACGGCATCTGACCTAGTAGCACAAGCTAGTCAGGTCCAACTCACACCCTCTCATGTATTTATCCAACCTATTTTTAAAACTACACAACGTCTTAGCTTCTATGACGGCACTCGGGAGTTTGTTCCACTCAGCCACAACTCTATTACCAAACCAGTGCTTTCCTATATGGTATCTCTGTATTAGAACTGAAGAAGCTACTCGTGGCGAAGCATTTCCTTTAGTAAATGTTCCGAACTGTACATTAGTGAATTTTCCACATCTTGTAGGTATCACCATACCATTCTTCAAGTCCAGATTATTGCAATGACATCTATATTTCCTGCAGTTGCAGTTAGTTTCAGCTCATCTATTGTATTTGTTGCTCTCCGACAATTAGTTAAGTAAATGTGAATATGATGGCAAACAATTCCGACAGGTAAATTTGCATGACACGTATTAAACAGACATTTTTATCTTGAAACGTTTCACCTACACTGTAGACTTCTTCAGTCAAATATAGAGGCACGATGTAATCAGTCCATCACATTTGGAAGACGAAGTTCTGAGGTGGTCAGTCCCTCAGCCAGGAGAAGAGTTCTGCTTCATAGTCTGGAACAATGTGAAGCTGAAGCAAGGGAATTGAGGCTTATATACTGTCAAGGTGAGGCGAGAGTCTTGGTGACAGGAGAGGCGAGGCCCACAAGCAGAAGTAAGACGGTAATCATTGAGAGGCAGCTGTAGCAAACCTACTTTGTGGTTTCTTCTAAGATCGAACCCTTCTCACTCGTAACTAGTGGTCAGGCAATAAAGGTGTCGATAATGTTCTCCGTACGACAATGTTGTTGTGTTGCAGTGTCTGACAATGTGGTTATGAAAGTAAACATCACCGGAAATCTGATTAGTAAGAAACACGTATAACAGTTAGGAATCTTTAATCCAAAATGTTTCATGTATACAGCAGGCTTCTTCAGTCGAATACAGAAGTAGAGATGCAAAGACGATATAATCAGCCCATCAAAATTTTCTCAGCCTCACCTTGACAGTATATAAGTCTCCAGCCATACTGTTGCCTCATCATCACATTGTTCCACACTATAAGGCAGAACTCTTCTCCAAGCTGACCAACTAACCACCTCAAAACTACGTCTTCCAGAATGATGGACATCCTTATTACGTCCTCCTTAGTTGCTTTCTTTCCTAAGGGGATGTGCTTTGATTTCTTGACTCCTTTCTCGTATTTTTACCCTTTTTGGTTCTGGAACCACCCAAACTGCCAGCCTCCTGTCCTCGACTTTCTGAGCATAATTTCTCTGGTGTTGAATGCATTTTTGTGTAGCATATTTGAATATTTAAATGATATACATAATAATATATTATAATAATTGTTGCATGCAAAGAGTATGTAACCTTTATTCAGAGCATGTTAAACACACCCACATAGGCTCCCCTCCAACCAGCGAACCATCGTTAAGGGTTTGGTGATGGGGCCCCATCATCAAATCAACGACTCGGTTCAGCCAATTATAATGAGAGTTTAACAATGACAAAGGTGACGTGGATACCAGTCGCAGTTTGTCATTGGAATTCCTGCATTGAGCTGGTTGTGGAAGGTTGTTTGTCTTTTGGCTGCTGTTTTGCCTTGACAACTGTGGCGTGCACTAAATACTACTCTTTCTGTATATAGTGTACATATATGTAAAGCCCTTTTCTATTTACTTGGTGAAGGAAAAGACAAAAGTCTTATATAATCATAGCTTGGTAAAGGAAATACAAATTCAAAGCATTTTCTACTGTTTCTTTGCTCCAAGCTCCCTTTTACACTCGGGTTAACAGGCCATTGAACCTGAGGTTGTAATAATAATATCTTTATTAACTAAAAGTACATGTATAAGGTATACAGACCATAGCTGACATCAATGACATAATACTACATAGAAAGCCGCTGGTTATGCTGAGCATTTCGGGTAAATTAGGTTCTTGTCCCAAGATGCAACCCACACCAGTCGAATAAATCCTAGGTACCCATTTTACTGATGGGTGAACATAGACAACCGGTGTAAAGAAACACGCCCAATGTTTCTACCCGAGCTGGGAATCGAACGCAGACCCTCGACGTGTGAAGCGAGAGCTATAGCAATCAGGCCACGAGGCACATAGTGTACATTGTCTCGAAGTTGTCTTCATTGAGCTTCCCCTTTTTTTGTTTTTGTGTAGAACAGTGGCCAGTTGCCCATCTTAATTAATTAACAATTATTTTAGGTCACAATATAGTGTACTGAATGCCGTTGACAAGATTAAAATTGATGGACATTTTTATATACCTTTTGTTCATTTGTTTCTCTTGTTACCTCTCTAGATAAGCTTTTTGTAAGACTCAAGACGACATTACATGATAAATGATATCATAGAAAAAATAAATATTTTGTAATACTTGTATTATAGACACTGGGAAAATATTATTTGTGTGAAAAGCTAAAATATTTGAGATTAATAGCGACACAAAAAAAGATATTGGAACCTTCGTAATGACATGGTTCAGCCTGCACAGGAACCTTCATAAAGTCTTCATAAAGTCTGCTGCTCAGGTGAAATGTAGCCTTAAATGAAGATTCAAATTCCTGATTACATGTCTTTTTCTTCTATAAATTATCGGTATTTGTATGCCATCTACTGTTATGACAATATTTGAACCGACAAAAAAAAAGTTAAGGAATTAATATATTTATGGAAAAGCTGCAAATGTAGAAACTTCATTTTAAATAAAATCTTATAATAACATTCATTTGTTATAACATTTTAATTATGTTATTTTATATAATTCACTTTAATCTTTTGATATAATTCAGATATATTACAGTATCCATTAGGTAGCAATAATAACACAGCATTTCCAGGAACATCCGAGGTATGATAAGCAAAGTTACTGAGCTGTCAAGAATGTATTCATCAGTTTAAATTTCCTGCCGTCATTGTTTTGGCTAGTGAAAAGCTTTTTCGTTAAATGTATAATGTTGTAATCTTCTTAAATTGCTTTCGTTATTGTCAGTTCAGGTTGTTGTTGTTGTTGTTGCTACATTCCCATCGATTCATGTTTTCAATAAATAATTTATATCTCATACGTTACCAAGAGGAGTTTCTAGAAAAAGTTTATTCATCATATTATTTACTCATCCGGGGACGACGTTTTCAACTGGCTCGTTTTGCGACATTTCATCGCTGAAGAGTTAAAGAGCATAGATGCGCCGGCTACACATGCGCCGGCTACACATGCGCCGGCTACACATGCGCCGGCTACACAGTCGTTTTATAACTAGATATAGTATTTTTATTTCTGCAGTTGAAGTATGTTAATGATCATTCAGTCTCTAAATGTTCTAGATATACTGTATTGGGAAGACTGTTTATTACTACTAGAGACAAAGCTTCCTATTTAGAGTAATTTAAGCAAAAATTATAAGATATTTCGACAGTATGATTGTAACCCATAGTAGTAATTTTTTTTTTTACTTTTAGCTATTTCTACTAAAGAAAAAATTGTTCTGCTATGTCTTAATATATTTTTACATAATTGATTGTAATTTTCATATTCTTTATTACGTAAAGTGATTATTTTTTCATCACACATACTCTGTCTTATGGGTCATCATTCTTTGAATGATTGTTTAATTCAAGAATGATCATCATGGACAGACCTGTCCATGTCTCCCCTCTACATGTTAGGGCTTTCTCTCGTAATATAAATGACATGTGGTCTCGTGGAGGCTACAATATAATTGCCAGTGGCTGTATCAATGACAATATATTTATATATTTAAAGTTATTGATGTAATAGAGGAATATGACTGAATGTTTTATTATTGCTACGTTAATTTCGTTTAGGTTACAATATCAATGTTTGTGGGATTTTTCTAATGCTATAATATTTATTCTTCTGGCTGTTGTGCCTGTGGGCACTTCCTCTCTCCCTCCCTTACTGTGGGCACTTCCGGTACCCTCTCCTCTCTCCCCTCCCTTACTGTGGGCACTTCCGGTACCCTCTCCTCTCTCCCTCCCTTACTGTGGTCACTTCCGGTACCCTCTCCTCTCTCCCTCCCTTACTCGTCCACTCCAGTGAAGGCGGTTCACCCTCTTTTCCGCAATTTTGCAAGCTCCTGATGTGTTGATTGCAACACGAAAGGCCTAGAGCTATCATTCTACTCCCCCCGTGGTTGTTTTGCATCTTGTATCGCTTGGTTTGCGATATTTGCTTATATATATATATATATATATATATATATATATATATATATATATATATATATATATATATATATATATATATATGAATGAATAAACTGCTAAAATTATATATATGTATCATTAAATAAAGAGAACATATATAACATTTTGAGTCAAGTCTTTTTTACCTGATATTTTGAGATTATTTAAATTTAATATCAATATCAATATAGCTGTAAAGAAACAAGTGGACATAAGTTGTGTGTAGTCAGTATGTGACAAGGCAGACATCAAGTACCATCTGCAACTCAGGAAAAGAGAGAGAAAGAGAGAGACAGAGAGACAGTACAGACAGACAGAGACAGACAGACAGACATACAGAGAGTGAGTGAATGAGTACGGTCTATGGCTACGAAGAATCTAATTCAGAAAAATTTCATTTAACTGGCACTTTCTAAAACACTTATCGAGGCAGGTTATTTTTTTAGGTGCACAATTGGTGTTCAAAACCTAATCCTCTGATAAAATGTCACGAGCCTGCATAAAATGCACGCCGTTTAAGTGGAAGATCTGTCCATTATGACCAAGAACTGGACCGTTCAATCGTTGTAATCAGAAAATCTTTCAAAATAACTGAGTATGCATCGTGGAATAAGGATTCATCCATGTTGAAGTTTGAGACGAAACTCAACATGGAACTCTGCCAATGTATAGCCGATCAATTCTCCATTATCGTTCCTTCTGGTTAAGGAATTCCTGCGTCTGGCTATCGGTACACGAATCTCCACTTCCCAGCCTCAGTGATAAGCTTTTGCTGCCAGTACTCACCTAATTGTGGTTGCAGGGGTCGATACTCAGCTCCTGGCCCCACCTCTTCGCTGTCCGATACTGGGTCTCTGCTCTCCATGCTCCATGAGCTTTATCATACCTTGTCTTAAAACTATGTATGGTTCCTGTCTCCATTATATCGTTCGCCAGACTATTCCACTTCCTGACTACTCTGTGGCTGAATAAATGCTTCCTAACATCCCTTTGACTCATCTGAGTCTTCAGCTTCCAGTTGTGTACCCTTGTTTCTGTGTTCCCTCTCTGGAACATCATGTCACTATCTACCTTGTCGATTCCCCGCAGTATTTTGTATGTCGTTATCATGTCTCCTCTAACCCTTCTGTCCTCCAGTTTTGTTAGTCCTATTTCCCTCAGCCTTTCTTCATAGGACAGTCCCCTGAGTTGTGGAACTAACCTTGTCGCAAACCTTTGCACTTTCTCTAATTTCTTGACGTGCCTGACCAGGTGTGGGCTCCAGACTGGTGCTGCATACTCTAGTATGGGCCTGACGTACACGGTGTACAGTGTCTTGAACGATTCCTTGTTAAGGTAATGGAACGCTAATCTTAGGTTTGCCAGTCGCCCATATGCTGCCGCAGTTATCTGGTTGATGTGTGCTTCCGGAGACGTGCTTGGTGTTATACTCACCCCAAGGTCTTTCTCCTTTGACGAGGTTTGTAGCCTTTGTCCACCTAGCCTGTACTCTGTCAGCGGTCTTTGTTGCCCTTCTCCGATCTTTATGACTTTGCATTTGGTGGGATTAAATTCGAGAAGCCAGTTGCTAGACCAGATGTCAAGCTTGTCCAAGTCTCTTTGAAGTCCTGCTTGGTCCTCATCCGATGTGATTCTCCTCATTAATTTTACATCATCTGCGAACTTAGACACTTCTGAGTCTATCCCGTCCGTCATGTCATTCACATATACCAAGAATAGCACTGGTCTTAGGACTGACCCTTGCGGTACCCCGCTTGTCACAGGCGCCCACTGTGATACCTCATCACGCACCATGACCCGTTGTTGCTTCCCTGTGAGGTATTCCCTGATCCGTTCCAGTGCCCTTCCTGTTATACACGATTGGTCTTCCAACTTCTTTACTAATCTCATATAAGGAACTGTGTCGAAGGCCTTCCTGCAGTCCAGGAAAATGGAATCAACCCACCCTTCTCTCTCTTGTCTTACCTGTGTTACTTTGTCATAGAACTCTTGGAGGTTTGTTACACAGGATTTGCCTTCCCTGAATCCGTGCTGTCTGGCGTTGATTATCCTATTCTGCTCCAGATGCTCCACCATTCTTTTCCTGATGATTTTCTCCAAGACTTTGCACACTATTCACGTAAGTGACACCGGTCTATAGTTTAGTGTCTCCTTTCTGTCTCCTTTTTTAAAGATGAGGACTACGTTGGCCTTTTTCCATACCTCAGGTAGCTGCCCAGTTTCAAGGGATGTTGAATATTATGGTAAGTGGCACACTCAGTACCTCAGCTCCTTCCCGAAGGATCCATGGGGAGATATTGTCCGGACCCATCGCCTTTGAGGTATCAAGGTCACTGAGTAACTGCTTCACCTCCTCCTCAGTTGTGTGTATGCCCTCCAGCACTTTCTCCATCACTCTTCTCATCTTCTCAGGGCCTTTAAAATCAACCTGGTTTTCTTTCTCTAGCTTATCCCTGGTCTTGACTTGTCTTCCTTCTGATGTGACTGTACATCAGTTTCGGGTCAGACTTGACTTTCGATGCTATGTCATTTTCGTACTGTTTTTGGGCCTCCCTCCGTACCTGTGCATACTCGTTTCTAACTCTGTGACTAATCTCTTTGTTTACTTGGGTTCTTTGCCTTCTGTACCTTTTCCATTCTCTGACACTCTGAGTCTTTGCCTCCCTGCACCTTTGGGTAAACAGGGGCTCTTTCTGGCCATCCCATTTAATCTTTTTCCTTTGGGTATAAACCGTTCCTCTGCCTCCTTGCACTTTGTCGCTACATATTCCATCATTTCATTTACTGACTGTCCTTCCATTTCCCTTTCCCACTGAACCTCCTGCAGGAAATTCTCATACCCGTGCAGTCCCCTCTTTTAAAGTCTGGTTTGTCTCTTTAAGTACCGTTTTCCTCTCCACCTGTAGCTCTACTATGTACTCAAAGCTCAGCACCATATGGTCGCTGGCTCCCAGGGGGCTCTCGTGTGTTATGTCTTCGATGTCTGAGCTGTTCAGGGTGAATACAAGGTCCAGCCTTGCTGGTTCATCCTCTCCTCTCTCTCTGGTCGTGTCCCTCACATGTTGGTGCATCAGGTTTTCCAGTACCACGTCCATCATCTTGGCTCTCCATGTTTCTGGACCCCCACGTGGTTCTTGGAACTCCCAGTCCATATTCCTGTGGTTAAAATCCCCATGACCAGTAGCTTCGCTCTGCTCAAGTGCGCTTTTCTTTCCACCTCCGCTAGAGTGTCCACCATTATTCTGTTGTTCTCGTCATACTCCTCAGTGTGTGTGTGTGTGTGTGTGTGTGTGTGTGTGTGTGTGTGCTTGTGTGTGTGTGTATCTGTGTGTGTCTGTTTCTGTGTTTTTGTATGTTTGTGAGTGTGTGTGTGTTTGTGTGTGTGTACTCACCTAATTGTGGTTGCAGGGGTCGAGACTCAGCTCCTGGCCCCGCCTCTTCGCTGTCCACTACTGGGTCTCTGCTCTCCCTGCTCCATGAGCTTTATCATACCTCGTCTTAAAACTATGTATGGTTCCTGCCTCCACTGTATCTTTCTCTAGACTATTTCACTTCCTGACTACTCTGTGGCTGAAGAAATGCTTATGTGTGTGTGCTTATGTGTGTGTGCGTGTGTGTGTGTGTCTGTTTCTGTGTTTTTTGTGTGTTTGTGAGTGTGTGCTTCTGTTTGTGTGTATTTGTGTGCGCGCGAGTTTTTGTGTATGTGTGTGCGAGTATTTTGTGTGTATGTGTGAGTGTGCACTAGTGTTTTTTTTGTATGTGTAAGTGTACGTGTGTGTTCACTTTTTGTATCAACTATGTGTTTTGCAGGGACCAATCTCAGGGACAAGGACCAATCTCAGGGACAAGGACCAATCTCAGGGACATGGATCAATCTTAGGGACATGGTTCAATCTCAGGGACATGGATCAATCTGCAGGGGCGTGGATTCACCCATTGCCAGTCAGCTGTCTAAATCATTCCACTTCGTGACTTCTCTGAGAATGAAGAAATATTTTCTAACATTTTTATGATCTATCTGGGCTTTTAATTTCCAGCTGTGTCCAGCTGTGTCCTGCCCCTCGAAAAATATATCCGTGTCCAACTTATCATTTCCTATCAGTATTTTTTTTAAGTAGTCATTATGTCATCCCTTGCTCTTCTGTCTTCCAATGTTATCATTCATCTCATATACCTCTTAGCTCGGTTCAGTTTACTAGAAGATCCTAATATATACCGTTTATTGTGTCATGACTGAAGCCATGCTGAGGATCCTGATATGTGATGTCTAATTTGCCACTAATGAATCAGAAGTCATTTAATTGATGTATGTCTCATGCGATATTCTCAGTACTACGCTTGCATTGATGTCCTACTCCTTGAGTGAAACTTGCAATCTTTTAAACCTTATACTTGAACTAGATTTATGATTTTCTTGGTCCTTCATCAGTTTTCATAACTTTGCATTTGGTAGGGAAAATTCAAATAGTCACTTGTACTTGTCAGACCAGTCCTGTAGCTTCTCCAGGTCTGGTTGTAGTCTTTCCTGGTCTCACAAAACCGTATTATCTTCATTAGTTTCTCATTAGGTGCAAAAAAGAATTCCTCTGAATTTATTTCTTCTGTCATATTGTTCACGTACACATGCAACTGTACCGGTCCCAGTGCTGGTCACTGTGGAACTCCACTCATCACACTCTCCACTTAAGGTCACATATTACTGGACCATCAGTCTTTGTCTCATTCCAATAAGTATTCGTAGGTCCTCTGTAGTGCCTTCTTTGTTATTCCTGCCTTTTCTTCTAACTCTTCTAACATAGGCCAGTATTGTATAAAACGATTTTTACAGTCCAGAAATGTGCAATCACACAGTCCCTAAATTCAACCATCTCTCTCTCTCTCTCTCTCTGTCCTGCTACACCTCTGTTGCTTTGTTATAGAACTCTGGCTGATTTGAGAGACAGTTGTTGTTGTTCAAGGGTTTGCACTGCTACCGGTGCTCCACAACTCATCTCCTGATAATCTCCTCCAATTGATTACGTTCAACTCAAGTCAGTGAAACTGCGCCGTCCCCTGTCTTAAACATTAGGGAAGTCTGCAATTTTCTACGCCTCTGACAGTTACTCTATATCAAATGACTTGTTAATGATAATTCCTAGTGGTTCACACAGAACAGGTCTAGAGATATCAGGTCCCACTGCTTTTGAGGCATCTATATCGTTTAGTTGTTTCCTCTTCTGTTGTATGTATTTTATTTTGTCCACTGTTTGTTCTTACTCTCTTCCTACTTGATTCTCTGGTAATATAACTATTTGACTCATCCAACTAAGTATATACACCATAGGGAGGTTAGCATGGGCCACTGTAACCACAAACGCAAGTTTTTGCAGATGAATCTCTCGCCTGGGTGGCTGTGGCGAACTGTCAGTCAAGTCCTCTCAAAGCCGCCTTCATGGCTCATGATATCGAAACAAGATTGAAAAAAACCATGATACTCTTGGGATTTGAACCCATGGCGAGTGAGTCTTAAACTCCAGTACCGTGGTTTGTTTGGAATCGTGTTATTACGATTTCTTGAGTCAAATAGTTATATTACCGAGAATCAAGAAGAGTGTAAGAACGAGCAGTGGACAAAATAAAATAGAACAGAAGACTTGAGGAAACTACTGAACGATCTAGATGCCTCAAAGGCAGTGGAACCTGATAATATCTCTAGATCTGTTCTGTGTGAACCACTTACACTTGCGCTTAGGTGTGTTATGCTAAGACAACAGCGCAGATTTAACAGTAAATAATGGGGAAATTGCAGAGTCATTCCCAAACAATTCCACCTTTACATCCACGAGAGAAAGAATACTGTCCTTTGTGTGAAAGATACAGAAATATTATCTCCGCTTGATTTGAACCAGGGTGAGAAAATATTTTGCCAACGAAATATGGGTCATTACGGATGAACCTAGAAATGACTGTTCATTGCTCTCGACTAGAAAATAACCCTTAAGTGAGATTAATAGAAGGTATAAAGGCTCTCTTAGATATAGAGTTTAGCAGACCAGAGAGAGTGTCGGATGCCATGAGGAGGCAATACCAGACGCAATAAGGCCAAAATCATAACCCTTGAACTTATGTACATGAATTCAAAATTAAATATGCAAGTTCTCGTTCTTTCCCCTAGCGGGGAAAACCACAACCTTATTACTTTATTGAAAAATGTCAAATTGAAAATCTTGGGACCTGAAGAAACAAGAATAACTAAGTATATTTGCTATAGAAGGAACCAGAGAGAAATTGTTTATCTCAGAGAAAGAGCGTTTAAGAAAAAACTGGTAATTAACTATCAATAAAATTCAAGATTAAGCAGGAACGTCGTTCAGAGAGATTCTGTTGAAACCAGCCAATATCAGGTAACCCTGTATATATCGTCAAAATAGCTCCATACACATAACACAAAGCTGTGTTAGGAAACCACCTCCAGGTAGTTGTTGTGACTGCCTGCGACTGAGAGCTTGATGTTCATAGAGAAGAACATCTAGGCAAACCCAAGACCATGGCACCCCCGTGTACTTTCCCAGCTTTACACTACCACCAGTAATGCACTATAACCCTTTATACACCACCAGTTAATACACTATAACCCTTTATACACCACTACCAGTTAATACACTATAACCCTTTATACACCACTACCAGTTAATGCTCTATAATCCTTTATACACCACTACCAGTTAATGCTCTATAACCCTTTATACACCACTACCAGTTAATGCACTATAATCCTTTATACACCACTACCAGTTAATGCTCTATAACCCTTTATACACCACTACCAGTTATTGCTCTATAACCCTTTATACACCACTACCAGTTAATGCACTATAATCTTTATACACCACTACCAGTTAATGCTCATAACCTTTATACCACTACCAGTTATTGCTCTATAACCCTTTATACACCACTACCAGTTAATGCACTATAATCCTTTATACACCACTACCAGTTATTGCTCTATAAACCTTTATACACCACTACCAGTTAATGCACTATAATCCTTTATACACCACTACCAGTTATTGCTCTATAACCCTTTATACACCACTACCAGTTATTGCTCTATAACCCTTTATACACCACTACCAGTTATTGCTCTATAACCCTTTATACACCACTACCAGTTAGCAGACGAAGTCGGACTCAATGAACTGATAAAAGTTGCCACCCATAGTAACCACTTCTGGCCAAACCTCTAGAGAGCTGAAAGCGAAGAACGTACTTTATTGTGAGGGAAAAGCCAGTAAATTGGGCTAATGGTATTTGAGACTCCGAGAGACTGTTACAGTGTGTCGCTGCTCACACTGCTATCTAGCGGGCTGCTGTAAAATGGTTAGGAGTTGGGGCAGCCATTTCGCCCCCACTTTCTCCTGATCAGGCAAGGTGATCAACCAGGAATATTGTATAAATTATTTTTACCTGGTTACCAGTAATGACACTGAAGTACAGTTACCACCCTATGTCTTTCTTAAAAGTTATACTCAATAACAAACCAGCTCTGCTGCTGGTGTGGTATACCGCAGCAGACGCTCGAAATTTTTGGAGCTAGATCCCTGGCGATGGGATTTAGTGGGACACATCGATTCCTCCCTTTCCTTTACGATCTGAAGTGAGATTCTGCGTACCAGAAATGAAAGGAGCTTCTGCCAACGTCGACCAAGGATAAAGAATATCATACCTTCACTTCATCTGAGATTAAGAATATCTTGTGTCTCAAAATGACAAGTAAACGTCAGAACGCAATTTTTAATATTTAATTATTTTTTATTTTTTATTTTTCCATACTTCTGATCAGGAGGAAGACGTTTCCCCTGACAGTTATCTGGAAAGAACACCAATGAAAAAGAAAAACTGCAGTAAAGATTAAGACACCTTACCTAATTTTCAAAATTCTCTGGAAATTTTCTAAATTCTTTGGAAATTTTCTAAATTCTCTGGAAATTTTCTAAATTCTCTGGAAATTTTCTAAATTCTCGAAATTTTCAATTCTATGAAATTTTCTAAATTCTCTGTCTCTGAAATGCTCTGCATAACAAGGGACTTTCTATAGAGTAATCCGTACTCTGTACTCTGGCTTCATTGACCGGTTTATCACTACAAATAACACTTTCTGTAGAAGGATTAACTTCATCACCACGATAAGTAAATCCTACATCTAAATAACTATCCTAATATAAATTAATTTTCTTTCTTCTAATCACATCAGTTTTACTGTAAGTGGAGAATGCTCTTTATTTTTCACTAATATTTACACAGTTATCTTCCTCTTCGTCTTCACTACAATCATCTTCATGTCTTCTTGATCACAAACTTGGCCATCTGAAGAAGCAACCAACTATTTAAGACGTTGTTATTGCAAAAGGAGAAAGCAACTAGTCAATAACGAAAGCCAATCACGTATTGGACGACGCAAATTATAAAGTTGTAAACAAGATTATGATGATCGTAAACCAAATTATATTTCCCATCATAATGTTCTTTGAATATTAATGTTGAATTTACTATTGTACTAGAGTTGTTTATCATTTATTGACATCTGTTCGAAAAAATTATAACTGCTCTTCTCCAGTAGTTAATTATACAAGTACTAGTCCAAAAAACTGGTGTTTTATTTAGACAATGAAACTAGGACAAAATTACTAACAATCGTGCGGCACCCCTGGGCACTATCAGTGGCATACAGGGTGGGCACCCCTGGACACTATCAGTGGCGTACAGTGAGATATATTATGACATGAAATTTTCTATTACCCTCCATACTCTCTTTTCTGTATCCAACATGTAATTCCTCTTGCTCCCTCTATGTTAATGGAGATATCTTAGTAGTAATTCCATTTCTCCTCTGCATAATATACGCTATTCTGAGGGATAGCAATTACTAAGTGACAGTAATTCCATCTATGTTGTAACGAAATCTTTGAAGCTCCTATAGTGAATTAACCCTTAATTGATAATTGGTAATATCCTGATTGACCTGCTGTTGATTCTATGTTCAGTCTGATAGATTTTAACACTTTGTATGGGTTCTTTTCTACGTTATGAAATAGACTTTGTTTCCAATGTGTAATTATCAGCTCATTCTTGATGTATTCAATTTTCTTGTATACAAAAAAAAAAAATCTTGAAAACTAGCTGAGTGACCCCTTTCGTTTTTCGTCCCATCCCCAATACAAACTAATTCGTACAACAAACTTAAGAGACCTTACGAAGAAATCCTGATATTTGACAAAGTAAGACGGCTGGCTAACAAATTGAGGAACATGGCAATAAATAAATTGTTGTTGTCTAACAAACAAACCCTACCACTAGAAAACTCAACAAACCAAAGCCTCCCTTTTTCTCAGTCCTGTGGAATCCTCAAACACTGACGTTCTTTTATGTGAGATCACGTGGGCAACCTGTGTCCAACATGATTCTGCTGCCACTCCTTTCCAGGCAAAGGATCTCAAAACTCTTTACCTAGTATACTTCACTCGTCTCTTCCTTTGACCGTCCCTCGTCCTATTGCACGACTGACGTCCTCCTTCACCACCCTTTCCCTCCTTCTCCCTTGAAATGCTTTCTCCCCTCCTCTCCTCAAACTTCTTCTTGGTCTCATCTTCTCAGGTTATTATTCACTCTCCTCTCCTCCTCCTGCATTTTCTTTTTTTCCATCTGTTAGCTTTACTTCCTCTACAACTCTACCGTTTATTAATATTATCACTTTTATTATTACTACTAACATTACTACTACTGAGTGCCTACCATTTTTTCCTGGTACTTTTAGACCCTTACAGGATTAGTACTTCCCAATGAATGTAATACTACTATTACTACTAACCTTGCTTTACTAGTACTATTACTCCTACTATATATATACTATTATTATTTTACTGCTATTACTATTATTGCTACTACTACTACTGTTATTACTACCAATACTACTGTTATTACCACTAATATTGGTATTATTATTACTATTATTGATAGTATCACTGCTACTGCTATTACTACTACCACCATTGTTGCTACTACAAGCTTCTTTACGTCTCGTGAGCTGTGACAGCTTCCCCCAAAACTAGCTTCAGCTCTAACCAAACCTGAGAGAAGGTAAAACCAGTACTGCGTCCTGTGGAATCGATCTGAGTGTAAACAATGCGAGGAAAGTGTTAGTAAGTTTGTGTTGAGTGTAGAAAAATGATGCTGATTCAGTATAGTACAAGAAGTGCTTGGTATGTATAGTACAGCAGTGCTGGGTCAGCGTAGTACAAGTTCTTCAGAGTGCTGGTCAGTGTAGCACGTTTTGTGATTTTTCATTGTAGTAGAGGTGTAGATGGGTCACTGTAGAACAAGTATTGGTCTTTCAGTATAATACAAGAAATTTTGAAGCAGTGTAGTTCAAATTGTGCTGGAATGTTTTCTTAAGGAAAGTTTTCACCTTTTTCTCCCATCACTTGTCGCTGTGATAACAAGCGCTGTGATAACTGTAAATCCCTTGTTATTTTGCAGTGTATTTACAAAGGTACTGATAAGGTACAGTAAAAATCTTTAATTTTCAGACCTCCAACACAGGCTGTTTTTCAATGTTGTCGGAATAAAAACTTTGCCTCTCGCCTTTTCATCTGGGAATCCTACAAATTTTCTTATCTCCTTTGATTTAGTCATACGATTTCCCTACTTCATCCTTTCTTACGCTGATTACTACTTCATTTCTATATTTTAGTAAAGGCGCTCTGTCCACTATGCATATCATGTGGGTAATACAGCAGCCAATATCCATTTTGTCTTCCCAGGTAATACAATATTATTTTTGTTATTATGTATCCCAAAGGAAACCTTTTACAGAGTGTCTGATATTTTCTCAGTTGGCTTCAACATTTCTATGTTTGTACGTTGTCAGTATAGCCAGATTCTTGGATCAATTGGCAGGTGAAGGTGAAGTATAGCCAAAGTTGTTTATCTATTTCCAGCATCCCTCAGTGGTGTAGCAGATCCCTCAGTGGTGTAGCAGATCCCTCAGTGGTGTAGCTCAGGCGTTCAAAAACTTCGAAGGCAGCAGAGAATGAAATTCAAGTTTATAGGTGAAATATTTGCCATCTTATATGTAAATTAGTGTGAATTTTTTACCCCCTTTAACTCTATTATAAAATAATACAAACTCAATAACACAAATATAATTTAAAATTAAACCTCCCAGGTAATTACACAAATAAAATCATCATGAAATATAACTCAGAGAATTAATCTTTTTTCCATTTTTTCTCTCTTATCAAAACTATTTCGTCTTTCTTTTCTAAATTCAAAAAAGATTCTCAGTGCATTAACACTAACGCAGATTTCCTACAACTTTTCAACTACCGAAGGGTCAGCATAATCAAGAGCCGCTCACAGTGGAGCAGCAAAACAGTAGCTCCACTCTGCAAAACCTTATTATCATTCATAGAGGACTATTGAGATCAAGACACCATACCCAGCCTTTCTAGGGCAGGGTAGGTGCCAGAGCTGGAGGTTGATACCATCTGCAGCTCACAAGACTGTCATTCCCATTAGCTCCCCTGGGGCTGGGAAGATGGCAGACCAGAGAGACCTAGCTTCTCCCTACGAGCCCCGTGAGGGCGGGGAATGTGGCTAGGCCTGGGACAGTTGGTCCTAACGATGAGGAGGTACTTGTACTCCTCCCATGGCAGACATTAGTCTGAAATACTCCAGAGAAAAGAGCCAAGGCCGGGCTACCACTTGGAAAAGGCCCGGGCCGGGAGAGTACCGGCGATGTTATCATTCATGTTTCCTTAAAATCGAATTAACTTCTTGCTCCAGTGTTTTCCTTTTCTTCACTAGAAATTCTCAAACTAGCTCCAATAGTCACCCTCACAAATTATTCATTAGGCCAAAACTCTTCCTTGGGTTCTACTGGCGTGCAAATAACCTCCAACAGGTAGTATTTTTTTTAAATATTTTGCAACTGGACCACTTCACGAGCCGCAAGTCGCATTTTTCCAGGGCATGTATCAAAAGTAGAAACTCTCTACAGTATTATACCACTACAAGGATTCACTGGCCTCAAAAAACAAGGTATCCTAATATATCAACTTATCTGTTCTCTGAACTATTTATCTGCATTCCTGTCAGACACAGCAACATCTTGGGATCTTGATACAGGGAATTCAACGCTTGCCTAACCTATTTAGCGTGACCTTCTTCCACCTGTGGATTTGTCCAAGGTGATAACGCCTATGACTGCTTCACCTGCAGTATATAAAGCTCCCTTCTTGGCGCATATGCTGTATTCTTATCAAGACTAATTGACTGATTACATTGACTTCAGGCTGAGGGACTGATCACCTCAAACTCCTTCTAATCTTCACCATTTTTTTTGTATTCGACTGATGAAGCCACCGTGTAACGAAACGGTTCCACAATAAAGATACCCGACTGTTACACATGTGTCTAATTTATCAACGGTTCTCTAAACAATTCATTTACGTGGCCTGGTTCACTGGACCGTTTATATGAACATAAGCACATAAGGAAGAAGGAACACTGCAGCAGGCCTACTGACCTATGCGAGGCAAGTCCATGTCACTCCCCGGCTTAGAAATGACTACATGGAGATATTAGATGTGAGAGACTGGGTGTGGCATCAACATTGTTCCAAACAGGAGTAGAATGAAATTAATTCTGAGCTTACCAGAGGCGCGTATGTGATCGCATCATGAAACATGTCCAGTGCTACTGGGTACATGATGTTTGAAGCATTGATGGTCCAGTGGTTAGAGCCTCGTGGATTTTGACTGGCTTCCCACCAGGAGCTAGTCAAACACCTCTGACAGGTCAGAGGTAGGCTGGAGACATCTTACACTTCTCTATTCCTCATTGTTGGCACAACAGACCTAAACCAGCGGTACAGGCGAGCCAGCACAACAGCAGACACCTCCCATGCCCCGCCAGTAGCAGCAGGTTGTTCCACTGCTACCACAACAGCTGGGCTCCATCCTGATGGCAGGCATTTCTCACCTGGCACACCAGCCAGCATCCCTCATACTCCACCCCAACATCGCAGACATCATATCCACCAAAAGCTTATCAGCATCAGCACATCTCACAACAACATATCAGCACAACAACAGAATATCAGTATTTAGCATCGCAGCTAATCTTTACAGGCAGCTGACATATGTGGTCATCGCCAGTAAAGGCATCATCACGATAACTGAAAACTGGGATTTTTGGTAGGTCAACCATTTTGGCAGGTAAATGATGGGTGATGGATGAGTTCTGGGGTCCAGGATTGTAAATGATTGGTGGTGGGTGGGGGAAGACTATGGGCAGACAGTTGGCATCAGTAGAGTCACCCGTACCTGGGTGACAGCGGGTAACTCAAATAGCCAGTGGGTGATAGTCGCAAAAGCTGGTTAGCACTCACTGGCACCCACTACAACGGGTGACAGGCCAGGGCAGTAACACAGTGCCTTGGTTACGGAGAAACAGGAGCTGGGTGACTGTACGCAATACATAATCCAACAAACTACTGGCATTACACCCTATAACCTATGTCGTGTACTGATTTATCCTATTTTTCTTAAAATATATATTACCAAACCTCTTTCTATAAACAGTTTTATTAGAGGCCCCATTACAATTTACTTTTGGCAATCCATACTTAGGTGACAGGTCACTATCATCATGTTGTGTGAGTCTTGGATGACAGCCAGTACAGTGGCTGACTCAGTCGGGTAACTGCTTAGGCAGTGGTTAAGTAGGATACAGCCAGGCAACTCTCCATACATATTAAACTTTTAAATATATAGAGGGGAGTGTGTCTCAGCTCTGAGGTCACATAAGGTTCAGCAGTGGCCAACTTCAAATAGCGGTAAAAAACAGTTTCACTTTACTTAAACCACTTTTCAGAATCTTTAACTTGACAAAAAAGGTAGCAATAGCATATCTGGCCGAGCAATCAAAAGGCACATGTGACTGTTTTTTAATACAATAATACAGAAAATCACCACCGCTGAGACACCATGTCATATCACTGAGGAGTAAGGTAGACACTTCCTTCCTATAATGGTTATAATCTTAATTTTTAAAGGTGAGGAGCGGTAAGGCAGCTTACAGTCTTGATTGTATGACCAAAAGCTTCAATGGTGGGTCATCATGTGACTAAGACCCGCATTAGGAAACGCTTATTTTATCTTATCTAACCTTCTTTACCCTCAGTATAAAAGTAAGGGGTAAGGAAGCGCTGTAGAGCAGACACCATCATTCCTTGCAATACACTACTGTAGAGGTTAGGTAAGGTTCGTCAGGAAATAGGACAAGTGTTTCCTGACGAGGGTCTTAGATGACACGCCATTGGGGCTTTGGTCATCTCACCGAGGCCTTCCGCTGGCTTACCGGTCCACCTCTTTAAAAATTATGATCATAGTTATAAGTATTTAGTGTTTACTGAAGACTTACATTTAACCATTTACTCACAAATCAGTAAATTAAAGACAGGGAAAGTTAATACATTATTATGTTCAATTACAAGTTATTAATACTTATTCAGTAATATACTATACTTGGTTATATAGAGAGGAATCTAATGCTACGGTAACATAGGGAAGATGAAAGAATATTGAGACAGAATGAATACAATAAACTGAAATTAAAAGAAATATCCACTTACAGTATATAGTCCTTGGAATAGGACACTACTAGGAGACCAGTCAGCTTCTAGCTACAGATCCAAACACCTCGGCTGTCTCATCGCCTGGCCAGAGCTCTGCACCAAGCAAGAGCTCTTCCCTCAAGACCTCTCTTAGCTTGTTCCACAACGACATATAGGTGAGTACAAATAGAAGGCGCGTCTGTCTCGCGCTCAGCAGACAGTGGAACAAGCCTCCAACACGCCTTGCGCTGATTAACCTACATGAGTTTAGCGCTTAACAAGAATTAAACATTAAAACTCCTTCCCTGCTTTTATAAAGGCCTCCCATAACTTCTGATTTAGATGTCAGCTCACATAGGACCTTCACCACGTAGCCTGGAGTCACCTGATGGAACCGAAGTGAGAGGATGAAAATGCGTTATATCAAACACATTGTAATGAAGGTGTGAGTTCCCGAGTGATGGTTCAGACGAGGCCTGTTGAGAGATTTTTCAATGTATGTCTTTTTGGAGATGTTACAGATGTATTTTGCCTAGAGAAGTTGTAGGTCTATGGTACTAAGAGATGATATATGTATATCAACAGAAGAAAATTACAAGTGTATTTCACCGACAAAATTTGCGAGAATAATTAACTTACGATAGATTAGTACGTTTGGATTTGTACGTTTGAAATCTAAAATATTATGATTTTTTGAAAAAACAAAATAATAAATCAATACAAAAATCAATAACTTTAATGAAACTAAAAACACTACCGCTGCTGATGATCAATAAATCTCTGCTTTGAAATTATCATCGGCACAAAATTAGTCCGGAAATGACCAACGAGGATAATAAACACGAGCGGGCTATTTAATTTATTTCGTACCCTCCAACTGGTAATTGAGAGAGTTATCATTAGTGATAATCAGTGGGTTGCTTTCAACCTATGGATTGTGCATGTAAACACACTCAGAGGGGAAAAGCAAAGTTTTAAATGACAGAAATGTGGACTGCCTGAGAATGACAGTCAGCTTGTCATGTGTGTTTGATAATTGTGAGAATTGTTTCTCTACATAATTCTGAGGCCAAGTTACCCCAACATAAGTGTTCCTTCCTCTAACAGTTAACTTCTAAGGACATGAATTACAAAACCCAAAAAATAATACATACACAGAGACGATCCCAGTACTGAGGAGTAAAAAAAATGTAATTCATATAATAATCTAAACAACTTTATTTGTGTATGTTTAAAATGAAGGAAATATGTATATTCGTAAACTAAGAATATGTCAAGTGAAATATTCCTGAAGCAAATTTTAACTGGACTCCAATTAATGCTTCAACATTACATATTCATGAAATGCATTCCTGACAAATATGAATTAATAAAGAAAATGAGCTAATAATTGAATGGAAACTTGCTCTCTTTCTAGAAGGGAACCAGCATCATAATCCAATTAACTGTCGTACATATCCTCTCAAGTAAGCGTATTTCGGTGGCTGGGCGATGGGAAGATTTCCACGAATACCATAATTCCGCCATATGAAGGACAGGCAGTCAGGGAGGCCTGGCAGGTATATAGGCCAAGGAAGCAGGCATGAAGGCAGATTAGCAAGGCAGGCAGGTCAGACAGGTAGGTCAGAGACCAGGCAGGCCAGGCAGGACCGGCAGGCAGCAGGCAGGCAGGCCATAGAAAGAGCCAGCTGGCCACCAGGCAGGTAGAAGTCAGGTCGGGTCTAGCAGCCAGAACTGGCCTTGGCACAGGCAGGTAGAAAAGTCAAGCAGATTAGCAACAGACTGACTTCGGTATTAGAATGAAATTAATGTTCTTAAATGAAGATTAAGAATTAAAGAAATATACATAAGCTACAGTATGTATAGTGTGGAAGGTAGTTAGTGTAACTGGCATGAGGGTGTCACTAGACACCCTCCCCATCTGTCTCTTTCACCACAACAACAGCTGTTCACAGTAGTTGCTAGATCTGCCACTGTTTCCATTCTAGACAAATTCTATAGTCAATTTATTAATATGAAATGCAGGTCATAGTTGACTAGGATAATATATACTCATATTATTGCTCTGTTTTTTATGGTGTGGAGAGAAAGGGAGAGTACAGTGAGTAAGTACAGTGAGTAAGTACAGTGAGCAAGTACAGTGAGTAAGTACAGTAAGTACAGTGAGCAAGTACAGTGAGTAAGTACAGTGAGCAAGTACAGTGAGCAAGTACAGTGAGTAAGTACAGTGAGTAAGTACAGTGAGTAAGTACAGTGAGCAAGTACAGTAAGTACAGTGAGCAAGTACAGTGAGCACAGTGAGCAAGTACAGTGAGCAAGTACAGTGAGTAAGTACAGTGAGCAAGTACAGCCCCATCAACTTAATCACAAATTAATTAGAAAAATAAGAGTCAGAATAATTTACGCTTATATTTAACATAAAAGTAAAGAAGCCAACACTCTCTTGATACCTTTCTAAAGCCTTACAAATACAGTGGTACCTCTACTTACGAACTTAATGTGTTCCAGACGGCTATTCAAGTACCGATACCGAAGGAATTTTTTTCCCATAAAAAATAATAAAAATTAGGTTAATCCATTTCAGACCCCCAAAAATACACTTACAAAAACACCTACAAAAATACACTTACATAATTGTTCGAGTTGGGAGCTGCTCGTAAGTAGAGGTACCACTGTATTGGAAAAGCTTCAAAACACTTTCTTTATTGCAATAACTGCAAATTGAAAATCTAAGTTCAAAACTTGAACCTCACCATTGTTTCTGTTATTCAGTTGATTAGTTTTTTTTAACTTTTAAGAAACTCTTAAGAAAATAGAAAAAAAATGATTATTTGAGTTCTTGAAATTAAAAATAAGTATACATTCATTACTGAAGTAGCTAAATTTTAATATTCTTAAACTGAAGTTGAAGGAAATCAACATCTCGCCATTTTCGACAACTAATTTCTTCATGTGAGGAGATCGATGTCCCCGAGATCGATGTCGGAGGTGGAACTCAAAACATTCATTTGCAAACGTTGCTAGAGATGGAAGAACTATCATATTTTCTTTCTACAACTCCAGTGGATTTCTATCTTTAGGCAATGACCTCACTGTCATATATGGGTCTATTTCTGTGTTTATACCAGACCGTTTGCTTTTGTTGATTTTTGTGATTTGGAAAGTTATCCAGAGGCAGACATCTGCAACTTGCTATTGTAAGGAATGCTGGTTACAGTCAAATTCATTAAGTTCATCAATCTCTGTTACATCATCTAGACGTTCTTCTTTAGACTTGAAGCTGCTTGATGGAGCTAGCAAACCATCTACAGTCTTTGACTTCTAGAGTTGCTGAATTCTCTCCTATTTTTTTAGTTCATTCTCAGTATTTTCAAGCTTTGTTTTGCATGACCCATCGTCTGCATTGGTAATGAACTTATTCTTACTTATGGAATCTAGAAATGCTTTGTGTATCGTGTTGTAACCAGGTTTGTAACTATTAAGTTTTGCTACATTAATTCTTAGAGAGCTAATAGTGTGTTAGTCAAAACTAAAAATCTTGGATCACTAATTTCTTCGTAGATAAAGTGTTTTAAATATTACCCTTGAGACAGTATTTCTGAGACCTGAGAGTTTCTTTAACTAAGACGTATAGTTGTTTAGTGATATATTTTCTCCTCAGAAGTTAACTTGACAATTAAATTTTACATATTTCCATTAAATGACGGGAAGAGTGCGGTACGTAATCAATACATTGCAATGGATTTTCTTTCACAATTATTATAATCATGGGGGAGCACTAAACTCGTAGGAATTATATAGTGCCTGTGGGGGGGTAAGGAAGGTATTCAGGCTCAATTTTGTTTACAGATGTGATCTAATATTAATGTGCTACTCCATCGGGGATGTAAACTTTGAATGAGCTTGAGCTTAGCAAGTTCGTTTTGTTCTTGAAAAGTCTCTAGTTTACTGCATGATAGAGCAGAGTGACTGAAGTGGCTCTATTCTACAATACAAACATGGTGAATTAGTTTGTTTAGGTAGAAAGCAGAGTATTGTATCCTGTCCCTTCAGTTCCTTGGACAACATTGTGATCATTATCTCGTGCTTTCATATGAATTTGGGAAGGTGTTACGTTGAATTCTTGCATTGCTTCTTGAATAATTTCGGTGATGTTCACAGCTGTATGGGATCGAAAAAAGAGCATTACTCTAAAGACAACAGGTTTCTAAACAAAGTCTTTGCTGATATCAATAAGGATTGATGGTGGGGCAATGATACTTCTTTGAAGGCGAGCCTTAGGTTTATTGATATACTGTACAGAGCAGTGTGACTAGATGGTAGGTCGACCAGGCCAACGGCTTGACGGGAGAGTTGAGACGGCGTCCAGCTGGTACTATGTTACATGTAGTAATGAGGCAGTTATGTCTGGTGAATTTAGGTTTAGTTAGTGCTAAGCCTATCAGACGGCAGCACTAGGCCTAGCGGTATGAATACGAAATATAAAACCCGACAACTTTTACATGTCTCGGGCACGCTACATAGGGTATGACCATAAGAAATGACAGAATGAAGCTCTCATGGGGACAAGGCACTGGCGTGAGTGCTACTATGAATTGCAAAACGTATGAGAAACAAAGAAAACAGTTCTTAACAGGAGGGAAAAATAAAAGAGATTAGTGCTAAAAAATGGTGGAGAACATAGTGAGCAATGGCCCCCTCAAGGGAGGTTCCTTGACGCTGGTGAGGGGCTCTTGATCTAGGGAATTGGATCTGTGCTCCAGTTCCCTGAATTAAGCCTGAATACCTTCCACATCCCCCCCCCAGAGGCGCTGCATAATCCTACGGGTTTAGCGCTCCCCCTTGATTATTAAAAAAAAAAAATGTGAGCAATGGCAGAGCATCGCTGCACGCAGGATCTCTGGCAAGAAGAAATAAGGCATCCTAGAACTGTATCGTAGACGATGCAATACATTAGGAAACATAGCTACATCTGAGGTGAGTAGCAGGATGCAGCTGTCGACTGGAAAGGTGAAGCAAAGTATTAACTGGAAGGTAGTCATTGCAGGGTTCACTCAACCTGCGGTACGACTTGGCGTTGCCAGCGAGTGAGGTTATGGGCGGTTCGGTAACTGTACGAAGTGCAGCAGTGAGGCTTCATGGGAGCGCGGCATACTGGATCAAGGCCCGTAGAATGTGCAGCACTAGAGAACTCTCAAGGACGGGACGGTACAATGGTGGCCTAAGGCAACAGGACATCGTAGAACGAGGTGAAGTGGGTGGCCATAGGACAACTCAGAGAATGTCAGTAGCGGGGATAGTTGTGTGTTGGAGACCACTCAAGTGATGTGACGTCAGCGAGAGGTGGCAAGCATTGTTTCCTACTGTACTAGGCGCTCAAACGACTCGCACTTTAGCTCCAGGACTGACTACAGCAGAGGTTCTCAACCAGGGAGCGAATTTCCCCCAGGAGGGAATTTTGGGGTTTCAGGGGGTGATGTACAGATGGGGCACCAGCTTATGTTAGGGATGAAATCTGGATTTCAAGTTTGTCTGAAAAAGTGAACTCTAAAAGTGAGATATTAACTGTTTGATCCATCGTCAGGCAGTGGCCTCAGAAACACTTCCAGCTCCACTAGGGAAGGTTTTGGATCAAAAAAATCAAGGAGGAGCTCTCAGCTCACGACTTTTCAAGCAGTTAAGTAATTACATGGATGCAGGCCATCATTTGTTTCTTTTTCACACAAATGTTCGATGGTTTTCAAGAGGAAACGTAACTGAGCGAGAATTTGAGCTTAGAGATGAGCTATACCCTTGAAGTTCAGGGTAAGATTAAATTTTTCCCTGGCTGAACGATGAGGAATGGATTATGCGCCTTGCCTATTTAGTTAACTTTTTTTTGGAGCAGATAAAATTAATTAATCTTCACACGCAAAGAAAGGTCAAGATAAAAAATGTTGCAATGCTTGAGAAACTGTCATAAATTCTTGTTGCTGCTGGTGAAGACCAAATGCTCTCCGAATTTGTAGAGAAAAAAAATGTAGCATTTGACAACACTGGAAAATTAATTCAGCCGCTATTTTCCTGAACTCAATGATGAACAGTTGGATTTAGTGCGAAATCCATTAAAATTGTCAGTTGAACAAGTTTCTGATGACTGTCAAGTGGAATTTCTGGAGCTGAAGACTTATTCGTTAGCAAGAGAAATGTTCAATGAGAAATTAATCACAGAACTTTGGCCCTTCATGTGCGGTTCCTACCCTAAAGTGTCATTGCTTCCATTTGTGTCGATATATCTTACAAAATCAGGCTTTTCAACTCTGTTGTAAATAAAAAAAAAAGCAACGAAATAGATAAGTGTTTGAAAATGAGCTGCGTTGTGTCCTTTCAAACACGTCTCTGCGCATCCAAGAATTGGAGAAGAAACCCCATTAATAGGTTTCTCATTTACTGTAATCTTATGAGAATAAAATTAATTACAATACCCTGGCATTCTTTCAACTTTTTGTTTATTGAATTATGCTTCAGAAACTTTAGTCTGTTAAGTAATTGGATATGAATATAAAAAATACATTTGTTCAAGTTTAAAATTCATAAACATTTTCTGTTCTATTAAATTTGTAAAACTTCACTATAAAAAAAATCCAAGTAAATGTACGTGTACTAATATAGAAAAAAATAAAAGATTTTCAATATTATACACATATTTGGAATACATCTTTTGAGTCAGACAATTTTGGGAAAGAGGAAACGACGTTCTAACATGGCGAAAAAGGTGAATAGCGCAAAAAAACGTCGAAAAACGTTAAGTTAATTGGTTATTAGAGATTATTCATTGGGTAGCATTCAAAATGGGTTAAGCAAATGTTTTTGATAGTGGGTATGAGTCTGAGAAGACCTTGGCTAGATTGGACCAGTAGGCCTGCTGCAATATTCCTCCTTTCTCATGTTCTTATAATCTTATGATAATGTAAACTCACGTAGAGTAGACGTGGTTTATTGGGCAGAGGGGCTTCTTAGGCAGACACGTGCGCCAAATGTTAGTTGTTCCAAGACGGGCTGAGACAAGAGTGAGGGAGTTGACTGTCCACTAGGACTCATCTCGGTGCAGGCCTCCTAACAAGGACTATGAGGCTAAGCAGAGTTTATGAAATTGCAGGTAGGAATGCAATTAAGGAACGAATGGATTTGACAGTTAAAAATAGGAGAGGAGAATTAAATGGAGAGTTAGAGGTATCGGGAAGATGGAGGGAATATTTTGAGGAATTGTTAAAGGCTGATTAAGATAGGGAAGCTGTGATTTCGTGTATAGGGCAAGGAGGAATAACATCTTGTTGGAGAAGAGTCAGTTGTGAGTGTGGGGAAAGTTCGTGAGGCAGTGGGTAGAATGAAAGGAAGTAAGGCAACAGGGATTTATGGGATAAAAATAGAAATGTTAAAAGCTGGTGGGGATATATAGGGATTGGCAGAGAGCATTCATAGTTCCTTTGTATAAAGGAAACGGGACAAAAGAGAGTGCGCAAATTATAGGGGAATAAGTCTGTTGAGTATACCTGATAAAGTGAATGATAGAGTTATTATTGAAAGAATTAAGAGTAAGACGGAGAGTAGGATAGCAGATGAACAAGGGGGCTTTAAGAAAGGTAGGTGGTGTGTAGACCAAGTGTTTGCAGTGAAATATATAGGTGAGTATTTAGATAAGGGCAAAGAGGTTTTTGTGGCATTTATGGATTAGGAAAAATCGTATGACAGGGTGGATAGGTGGGCAATGTGGCAGATGTTGCAGGTGTATAGAATAGGAGGTAGGTTACTGAAAGCAATGAAGAGTTTTTACGAGAACAGTGAGGCTCAGGTTAGAGTATGTAGGAGTAAGGGAGATTATTTCCCAGTAAAAAGTAAGCCTTATACAAGGTTGTATGATGTCACCGTGGTTGTTCAATATATTTATAGATGGAGTTGTAAGAGAAGTGAATGCGAGGGTGTTGGCAAGAGGTGTGGGGTCAAAAGATAAAGAATCTAACACAAACTAGGAGTTGTCACAGTTGCTTTTAGCTGATGACACTGTGCTTTTGGGAGATTCTGAAGAGAAGTTGCAGAGGTTGGTGGATGAGTTTGGTAGGGTATGTAAAAGAAGAAAATTGAAAGTGAATATAGGAAAGAGTAAGGTGATGAGGATAACAAAAAGATTAGGTGATAGTTGTGTGTAGGGGTTATGGATGTGTATTGAGGGTAAATGATGTGTGTATAGAGTGACGGATGAGTGTAAAGGGTGATAGATGTGTTTAAGGAGTGATGGATTTGTGTAGAGGGAGATGGATGTGTGTAGGTGATGGACTTGTGTAGATGGTGATAGTTGTCTTAGTGGACTATTGTGGGTGGCATCTCGGGGAAGGACCTAAGGATCACAATGTACACCAGGGTGTCATGGACTGTTGTGGGTGGCATCTAGGGGCAAGACGAAAGGATCACATTGGAAATGTGCCATTCTGTTTAGCTGTCTTGGGATGCTATCCTTCTTAACCCTTTACCAGGCCAGGTGTGCCAGGTGTGGGATAGTTTAATTATTAATCCTCTGAAGTTAATTTAGGGATATCCTGATTTTATTAACCATTAAAAGCTATTAATGTTGCATTATCTTGGAATAGTAACCCTCCAGGGTGAGTAATCTATAATACACACATCTTCACTATATTACACCTATCTTCACTATATTACACACATCTTCACTATAATACACACATCTTCATTATAATACACACATCTTCACTATAATACACACATCTTCACTATAATACACACATCTTCACGACAATACACACATCTTCACGACAATACACACATCTTCACTATAATACACACATCTTCACTATAATACACACATCTTCACGATAATACAAACATCTTCACTATAATAAACAGATCTTCACTATAATACACACATCTTCACTATAATACACACATCTTCACTATAATACACACATCTTCACTATAATACACACATCTTCACTATAATACACACATCTTCACTATCATACACACATCTTCACTATCATACACACATCTTCACTATCATACACACATCTTCACGACAATACACACATCTTCACGACAATACACACATCTTCACTATAATACACACATCTTCACTATAATACACACATCTTCACGATAATACAACATCTTCACTATAATAAACACATCTTCACTATAATACACACATCTTCACTATAATACACACATCTTCACTATAATACACACATCTTCACTATAATACACACATCTTCACTATCATACACACATCTTCACGACAATACACACATCTTCACTATAATACATATTCACTATAATACACATTCACTATAATGCACACATCTTTACTATAATGCACACATCTTCACTATAATACACACATCTTCACTATAATACACACATCTTCACGACAATACACACATCTTCACGACAATACACACATCTTCACGACAATACACACATCTTCACTATAACACACATCTTCACTATAATACACACATCTTCACTATAACACACATCTTGACTATAACACACATCTTGACTATAACACACATCTTCACTATAATGCACACATCTTCACTATAATGTACACATCTTCACTATAATGCACACATCTTCACTATAATGCACACATCTTCACTATAATGCACACATCTTCACTATAATACACACATCTTCACTATAATACACACATCTTCACGACAATACACACATCTTCACGACAATACACACATCTTCACTATAATACACACATCTTCACTATAATACACAAATCTTCACTGTAAACACACATCTTCACTATAGCACACATCTTCACTATAACACACATCTTCACTATAACACACATCTTCACTATAACACACATCTTCACTATAATGCACACATCTTCACTATAATACACACATCTTCACTATAATACACACATCTTCACTATAATACACACATCTTCACTATAATACACACATCTTCACTATAATACACACATCTTCACGACAATACAAACATCTTCACTATAATACACACATCTTCACTGTAATACACACATCTTCACTGGAATACACACATCTTCACTGGAATACACACATCTTCACTATAATACACATCTTCACTATAACACACATCTTCACTATAACACACATCTTCACTATAACACACATCTTCACTATAACACACATCTTCACTATAACACACATCTTCACTATAACACACATCTTCACAATAACACATATCTTCACTATAACACACATCTTCACTATAACACACATCTTCACTATAATACACACACACACTCACACACATATATATCTTGTATTCCAGGGTAACTTATTTTTTTAAACTATGCTAACAGTCTGTACCTGCTACGGTGAAGTTTAGTAAACACATAATTTTAATTACTTGTAGTAGAAGATAAAAAAAATGAATTACCTTCACTTCATACTAAAGCTTTTCAGGGGCGAAGTGGCCACCAGACATTATACGAGCTAGTGTATGGCCAAGCACGAGGCAAAGAGGAATGAACCCAACAAAGAGGCTGTGCAGTAGGCAGCCATATGTGAGGCCTAACTTGAGTCTGTCATCCGTAAGGGAGAGGTGGAGACCTCCAGACTTGAGGGTGAGTTGGAGGCAGCCATGCGTGATGCTGAACTGGAGGGCGCCTGGCATATGGCTAAGCTGGAGGCCGCCAAGCGTAAGGCTCAGCTGGAGGAGGCCAGGCGTAAGGCTCAGATGGAGGCTACCAGACGTAAGGCAGAATTGGAAATCTCCATGCTTGAAGCTAAGCTGGAGGCCACGAGGCGTGAATGTGAACTGGACACAGCCTGGCGGAAGGCAGAGCTGGAGGCCGCCAGGTGTGAGGCTTAACTGAAGACTGCTAGGGGTGAGGTTTAGTTGGAGGCTGCCATCCATGAGGCCTAGCTGGAAACCTCCAGGCTTTAGGCTGAACTGGAGGTTGCCAGGTGTGCGGCCGAAGAGGCCGCCAGGCATCTGGCTGAGGAGGCCGCCAGCTGTGTTGCTGAGGAGGCCGCCAGCTGTGTTGCCGAGGAGGCCGCTAGCTGTGTTGCTGAGGAGGCCGCCAGCAGTGTTGCCGAGGAGGCCGCCAGCTGTGTTGCTGAGGAGGCCGCCAGCTGTGTTGCTGAGGAGGCCGCCAGTTGTGTTGCTGAGGAGGCCGCCAGCAGTGTTGCTGAGGAGGCCGCCAGCTGTGTTGCGGGAGGCCGCCAGCTATGTTGCTGAGGAGGCCGCCAGCTGTGTTGCTGAGAGCCGCCAGTTGTGTTGCCAGGAGGCCGCCAGCTGTGTTGCTGAGGAGGCCGCCAGTTGTGTTGCCGAGGAGGCCGCCAGCTGTGTTGCCGAGGAGGCCGCCAGCTGTGTTGCTGAGGAGGCCGCCAGCAGTGTTGCCGAGGAGGCCGCCAGCTGTGTTGCTGAGGAGGCCGCCAGGTGTGCAGCCAAGGAGGCCACCAGTTGTGTGGACGATGAGGTCTCCAGGTCTCTCCTGAAAGTACTGCCAGAAGCTGTACCTTCAGGAGAAATGTCACAGAATTTTTCTGAGTTGACCTTCGAGGAGCTCACCCAGCGTTTCGAACAGTATCAGTGGCATGAGGTTGGTCGTGGAGGGAGCTCCACAGTTTTCCGCATAGACCTTGAAGATCGATCCGTCTGTGCCAAAAAGGCAAATAACGAGGCCTACAGGAAATGCTTTAAGAAAGAAGTTGTCTTTCTTAAGCGACTTAATGGTGCCGGTGGCGCACCTATTCCACTATGTTTGTCCACTGATCCTACAGTCCTCGTCATGTCTTATAGGGGCGACACACCCCTCGATCATTTCCTTGAGAAATGTTCTCTCAGGACGGGCCTTCTCGCTTTAATCAAGTTGACTGATTCTCTGAACAACATTCACAAAAGGGGTGTGTTGCACAGTGATCTTAAAATGGATAACGTCATGATTCAGAATGAAGATGATCCTTATAAATTTACAGTTAACGTAATAGATTATGGAATAGCACAGCAACTGGGAGCAAATCGAAAAAAATTCCCCACCCTAAGTCCTCATTATCCTCCCGAGGCTCAGTGCCCAGGGAAAGCTTCACCAAGTTTCGATGTTTATTCATTAGGTAACATCATCTTTCACACTTATTTAATACTAATAGGTAAAAAATGTCCTAATAGCCTATGGCTTCTGGCCTAGTCCATGAAGAACGAGTCGGAAATGTAGCGTCCAAATCTAAAATTCGTCATGAATCGTTTGTCGAAAATTCTGGAAGAAATTAATGATAGTAATAAAGAGGAGGACACTTCTATAGATGACGCCTCTGATGGCGGTTTACAAGTCTTGGAAAAAATGCTATGCGGTGTGATGAGAGGCCTTCACCAAATATTTGGTGCCCCAACTGTGTGAAGTCCAGGCTCATACATACCATCTATCAGACATAGGGAACCCCACCTGGGTGAACTATCAGACATAGGGAACCCCACCTGGGTGAACTATCAGACATAGGGAACCCCACCTGGGTGAAAATAAGGTAAAAAAAAAAAAAAAAAAAAAAAGGAACTCTGAGCAGCCACCTCCACGTGGTGAGTTCTGGGTATTTTGTGTGACTGTCAGAATATAATGTCAGGCAAGATAGCTGAGAGCTGCTGTCAGTGTACATTTGTCATTTGAACAGTGTATACTGTAAACTACCAGTAATTAAATATCAGTGAAATTAATGAACCTTAAAAGTGAATTTCCCTCGCATGAAGAAAATAATATTCATTGCCCAAAATTCCAGATTAAAAATATTTTCATTTTATCAGGATTTTTTTATTTATATTTAAATTTATTTTTTTCTTCATTTGCATATATTTTTTATAACTGTTTATAATATTTTTGTTTTTTATTTTATTATTTTTTTGGTTTATAACTTTTTATTTTATTCTTTGTAGGTTTATATGTTTGACACCCATATAAGAGCAAAGATATCACTATACTTCATACTTTAGTTTCTTTGCTTCCATAGATAATGTCTTTTTCTCCAGAGACTCCTCAGTGCATCACTCACCTTGTCTTTCATAGACTCATCTGTGGAGACAATTCCCCACTTTAGAAAGGGGGCATTAACCCCTGTAAAAGGAAGCTACGAATTATCTTTCTCATTCCCACATTTGAGATGAAGATTGAATGTATGAGAAAATAACAACTTGCATGATTGCAAATTAATCACAGATCAGAAGTATATGTTAGATTAAGGCGTCACAATAACACTCTTTCCTTATCAGAAGTTTCTGCTTGATTCTACACTAGAGTATAAGTCTGGGAACGGCTCTTTCCCCAGTCCTATCTACCACGCTCACACATGCTTCCTGGAAGTCGGGTTCCTCGCACACAAAACCAACTTTACCCCCTCCCTCCAACCTTTCCTAGGACGAACCCTACCATGCCTTTCTTCTACTACAGATTTATATGCTCACCAAGTTATTCTATTTTATTCAATCCTTTCTAAATGTCCAGGTCATCTCAACAACCCTTCCGCTTCCCTCTGGATAATAAGCTATGGATTCTTTGCATTATATTCACACCGCACATTGCCCTCAGACACGACATCTCCACTGCCTCCAGCCTTCTCCATGTTACAACATTCCCCCCCCCCCCCCCCCCCCCCCCCCCCCCCCCCCCCCCACAAAACCACTTTACCCCTCCCTCCAACCTTTCCTAGGACGAACCCTACCATGCCTTTCTTCTACTACAGATTTATATGCCCACCAAGTTATTCTATTTTATCAATCCTTTCTAAATGTCCAGGTCATCTCGAAACCCTTCCGCTTCCCTCTGGATAATAAGCTATGGATTCTTTGCATTATATTCCCCCGCCATTGCCCTCAGACACGACATCTCCACTGCCTCAGCCTTCTCCATGTTACAACATTCACCACCCTCCTTCACACCTATATAGAGCATTGGTACATTATTCCTTTACTTCCTCTTTGCTTCCATTTATATGATTCGTCATCTTTATGACCCATCTGCACAAGTCCTCCAAATTTCTGAATACATTCACTTCCTCAATATCAATCTAAGCCAGTTCGTAAACTACTTGAGATTAACAATAAATTCATCCACTAGATATATTCTTTCCCTGAGTTAGCATGGCCACTTGACCACAAGTTTTCAGATGAATCTCCTGACACAGTGGGGCCCATCTAACCTCCTATGTTTGAAATATACTACTGGATGAATCTTATCGCACCAGCACTGACCTGGTTTACAAATCACTCGTGGGTTCAAACTCCCCGAAATGATTAATTTCTTGAATCTCTAATATTTTTAAAATGTTTTATGTTCAAAATTTTCATATTTTTTTTAGTATCTTCTTTATTCACATTATAGTATTCCAGCAATCCCCTTCGTCTGACCGATACTTTATTATACCAAGACAACGAATTCACCAAACATTACTTCACCAAAATAAATATAAACTTATTTAACATTACATAACATATTACACTCTATATGCCTGCTTTATTTTTCTGGTATATTTGCTTTAGTTACACCATATTTTTTAGTGAGACAGCGCTGCAGATTTATGCTTTTAAAAAGTTTGAATACATTTCCATTTTCTAGCTACTTTACCCTCTATTATTACGGTATTGAAAATAATTCAGAATGGCTAAGCTCATATACACACTCCAACAACATCCAGGGTGATGTTCCATTAGCACAAGTGATTTATATATGTTTATATCAATAAAAATTATAGACTTCCTCTCGAGTTAATTCAATTGAATGTTGAGTGTCTCTTCTGTTGGGAATTATTAAAATGTAATGAATTTCATATGCAGTAGCTTAAACATTCCCTTATTTGCTTTGATTGTTTTATACACATTTTTAAATTAATTTAAACAAGTTGTTTGTGTCTGTTTTACCATTTTCTTTTCTCATAAATTTCAATTATTTGTATTTTTGCCTTTTCCTTCTCCTTCCTATTTTCTTTCATGTCATTTAAATTTTCGTATCTGAAGAGCGACATTTCCTGCTTTATTTTAAAGCACTCTCTTTACTTTCTATGACTTTCCACTAACCCACAAAATATTTTTTTGACATTTTGGTTCTTCTCACAGCATCTGAATCATTCCTTCTTAGTTTCCTGTACATTACGATTTCTGGAGGAGGACTGTGGTTAGAGATGCTGATGCCATTGATAATACAATTTAGAATGTTTCTAAAATGTAGTCAAATGCTTCACATGTGAATATCCTCTCATCTCTACGAAAATTTAAAAAAAATGATTGAAACTGGGGCCTCATTTCTTCTTTTTCATTTTCTTTTTTACTTAGAGTTTAATATTCCTGGAAGGAATATTGTATCTGAAATTACTCTATTCAGATTTGTTTTTCTGATAAAAATTAGAGTACGTTAGTTACTTACTAACTTCTAGTACTGAGTGTCCTGGCCTTCTGCTTCTTCTCCATACGTTAAAAAAACGAAGAATCAGTAATGAGTATTTGATAGTGTTTGTGTAGATAGGAAGGGACAGGGTCTGGGTTATGGTTTTATAAGAACATAAGAACTTAGGAACATTGCAGCAGGCCCATTGGCTCATACTAAGCAAGTCCTTCTCAAAACCAACCATTCCCACCTACCTAATTGTCAAACCTATTCCCTAAGCCACCCAAGAATAATTCAGGTACTAATCAAACATAGCGCTTTACGATCATGTATTTGTCTAATTTTTTTTCAAGTTATCTCTCTGCTTGAGAGATTGTTCCACTTATCGACAACTTTCTAAATATAAATTTATCTAATGTAAAGCCATTATTTCTAGTTCTTACTTGATTCGATATCCCCAGTACTTTATATCTTCTTTGATTATGTCTTCCACTTATTGGAGCAGACTGTATTTGATTTTTATTTGTTTTGTCTGTGGGTAAGAAGGAAGGCAAAGCTTAATGTAAGTTTCAGGAGCTGTCGTGGCAATTTTTTTTTTTTGACACAATCTATGTATTGAAAGCATTGTCTTTATATTCTTAAAAACTTGATTTTAATGTCTTAAGATGTTGCCTCGTTGTATGTCTTCCTTAAAGACTACCGGAGTAGGGATTGTTTGATTTGGGAAGAACTCATTGATTTTCCGACGAATTTTTATCTGTTTTATTTTCCCCTTTTTTCCTGATCACTCAATGACCCAAAGCTGTTATGCAGTCATATCACGAGGAAACAAACAATCAAGGACCAGGTAATCAGGCTGAGAAACAAGGACCAGGTAATCAGGCTGAGAAAGGAAAGAAGGGAGCTCACAAAAAATGACCAGGAAGAATGTGAAAAAATCAACAAGAGATTTAGGGAGGTATTTTCAGACAGAAAGGCGTTAGCAAACCGAGGTGGTAGAGAGCATCAACTAGTGCTCAACACTCAACAAAAGTGGAACTGAAGTATCTCGAAGGCAGTGGGCATAGACAATATCTCTCCATTGGGCTCTGCAAGAACAGTGGCACTGTGTATGCCACTACACGTCAATCTTCATTATTTTATGAAACTACTAAAAATATGGAAGACAGCAAATGTAGTCCTAGTTTTTAAGTAGGGAGACAAATGGACAGAATTAAACAGACCAGGGTCACTAACATGTATAGTATGTACAGTAATGGAGATTATTAGGTGAAAAGTAATGGGTCACCTTGGAGAGAACGAGCTCATACACAAACCTACTGGAGTTCTTCTAGAACTCCAGTAGAGTCTACAGGAGAGAGAGAGAGAGAGGAGTGGACAGAGTGCATTTTCTTGCATTATAAGAAGGCTTTTGACACAGTTCTGAACCAGAGATTGGTACAAAACCTACAGGAGCAGGCAGTTTAGCAGGAAAAGCTCTGCAGTGGATCTGGGAATACTTACAGAAAGGAACTAACGAGTGATGGTAGATGACGAGGTGTCAGAGTTGGCGAATGTGCCAAGCGGGATTCCACAAAGGGTCAGTCCTACAGTAGGTGCTGTTTCTGGTATATGTGAATGACATGACGGAAGGCATAGATTCAGTGGTGTCCCTGTTTGCAGACAACGTGAAGCTAATGCGGAGAATTCGAGGGGATGAGGACCACGTAAGACTACAACGGGATCTGGACAAGTTGCAATCCTGGTCTGACAAATGCTACCTAGAGTTTGATCCCGCCAAGTGCAGAGTCATGAACTGCATAACCCACTCAAGGAAATGAATTTTAATCATAGCGAACACATCCCCCGATGCGCACATCAACCAAATAACTGCTGCAGCATCTGGGCGCCTGACAAACCTAAGAATAACGTCTCGACATCTAAATAAGGAGGCATTCACGACACTACATGGTTAAGTGAGACCCATATTGGAGTATGCATCACAAGTATGAAACCCACATCTGGTGTCCCACCTTTGGACACCCTTATGAGAAGAATGGGCCTTTTGGCCCATTCTAGACATTTCTAACTAAAATCATCCATTTCTGATTTATTTTTGTAACCCGATTTTAAGGTACCTAATGGCTCTACAGTGACCTCACAAATGTTCATCTCACCTCAACTCACTACGCTTGACATGTTTCATTTCTGTTATATTGACTTATGTTGTCTCCTGCCTCATGTATAACTTGTATGAGGACGTTTCCAGGATCCAAACGAATGTGTTGCAAACATGTGTTTGCAACACATGTTGCACACATATCGATGTATATACAAAGGGGTGAACTCTTCTTAGTATAAATAAACAAAGATATGTACCACCCAGTGTATATGAAAAGAAATGGAAATATACATCCCGCTTAATTTACTCAATAAATTATATACATTTCTGTGTTTATACTTTTAAAGTTACACAACTCTTGGTTGAAATACACAAGTAATAGTGTTCGCATATTCGTATAAATTTTTATGTATATCCCAAATTAAAAACACTTTATTCGTAGTATAAGGATTCAAGTAACTCAGTCATGTATATACTCTGAGAGAGATATATATCTCGGAACACTAACTGGACTCTTGTATCTCTCGGGGATTATTGACTATAACAATATTAGACTAATTTCAAAAGAAAATCGGTTAGCAAAACAGCTAAGGGATTATCTGGGCAAACGTTATCCTCTCAAAAAATGGGTTAAAAACATAATTAATTTTTAATTATTACCACCAGGGAAGTAACAAAGGCGACCAGCACTGAGTCACGGGAGGTGCCTCGCTTATCGTACTCATTATTGGTGGGGCACAATACACAGTAACTCTCGAGGGTGAAGACTGAGCAAGGGGACGCTCAACACAATGCTACACGACGCATTTAATCTATTATTTACTGACGTCAACATATCACGCAATTTACCTTCATTGATTTCGTTCAGTCTTTTTTGGGGATGAACCCAACGCAAATATTTTATTCAGACTTTCATCTAAGGTGTTTTTCCTCACTAGCATAGTTGGGCAAACACGCAGTAACACACACACACATACACACACACACACACACACACACACACACACACATGCGGAGAATTCAATCGGAAGAGGATCAGGCAGGACTACAAAGGGATCTGGACAGGCTGCAAGACTGGGCCAGAAACTGGCTCCTGGAGTTTAACCCCACCAAATGCAAAGTCATGAAGATTGGGGAAGGGGAAAGAAGACGGCAGATAGAGTACAAGCTAGGGGAAACAAAGACTGAAAACCTCACTCAAGGAAAAGGATCCCGAGGTGCACATCGACCTAATAACTGCTGCAGCATATGGGCGCCTGGCAAACCTAAGAATAGCGCTTCGACACCTCAGTAAGGAATCGTTCAAGACTCTGTACACAGTGTACGTCAGGCCCATATTGGAGTATGCAGCACAAGTTTGGAACCCACACCTGATCAAGCACGTCAAGAAATTAGAGAAAGTACAAAGGTTTGCAACAAGACTAGTCCCGAGCTAAGGGTTATGTCCCACGAGGAGAGGTTAAGGGAAATCGACCTGACGACACTAGAGGGCAGAAGGGATAGGGGGACATGATAATGACATAAAATACTGAGAGAAATTGACGAGGTGGATAGGGACAGAATGTTTCAGGGATGGGACACACCAACAATGGGTCACAATTTGAAGATGAACACTAAGATGAGTTACAGGGATATAGGACGTATTTCTTCAGAGTTGTCTGGAAGTGGAATAGTCTGGAGAGTGATGTAGTGGAGGCAAGATCCATACATAGCTTTAAGAAGAGGTATAATAAAGCTCATGGAGCAGGGAGAGAGTGGACCTAGTAGCGACCAGTGAAGAGGCGGTGCCAGGAGCTATGACTCGACCCTTGCCACCCCAATTATGTGAATTAGGTGAGTACACACACACACACACACACACTAGCCCCGGTGGCCTGGTAGCTAAAGCTCTCGCTTCAAGCACGGATGGCCCTGGTTCAATTTCCGGCGGGGCGGAAACATTCCGAAGTGTTTCCTTACACACACACACACACACACACATACATACAACAGGCCTAGTGTCTAATCGACATGTGCCTAGGACAAAATGGTAACTAACACATACTAGGTGAGTACATACTGTTGTGAGTAGACTTATTGAGTAGTGCTATAAGGTTGGCTTTGGCGTTTTCTTTAATATAGTGTAACTTTATTTTAAACTCTCATATATATTTCTTTATATTTCTATATATCTGAAACTGGTTTATGAAAGATCTAAGAATATTTAATAGCAATATACTTAGGGAGAGTAATGTAGGTGAGAGATACGGCAATAATGAACATTTACTAACTCATGTACTCACAGATCCGGTACTCCTAAGAACGATCAACGTTCATCTATACTTGCTGTTCTTTTTTGGTCTTGCACCGCCTGTCTATAGACAGATGTGACGCTGTCATGCGTCATCATACGTTGCATATTTCCACCAATAGTGACGTTGCTCTAGAATGTCCGTGCTTCGTACAGTTGCTGTGTTGATACCCGGAGAGAGAGCTGATTATTTTGTAGAAAAATGGTCAGTGTTTCAGCTACAAAGACACGGAGATCAAGGTCTTCTTGACAAGCAGCATCAAGGGCAGAACTATCCTTGATGTGCTGAAACAAATTGTTTTCTCTCGGAATCAGCCTTCTCAAGGGAAACAGAAAGACAGACAATTACAGACTTACCTGCTGGCCGAGATAGTGGATAATAGTATTGACAAGTAGGTTTATACGCTTCTTATTTAATGACTGAAGTACAGAGTTACAGGGACTCTAATTCATATTTAACCATGATTCAGAAAGGAGCACCATATTTTGATGACAGCTCAGATCTAATCATGGTTAATCACCAATGTTCCTCCACATAAAATGCATTTAGAGTAACAGAGGTAATATGATTGTAGAGTTGTCCCAGGAGATTCCTGTGAAAAGAGCTCAGTTACTCACTGTACAAACTGAACTACAACTGGTGTTGTAGATTCTAACCGCTCATACCTGACTCACGAAATCGTAATGACACGATTGCAAACAAACCATACCACGGATGGAGTTAGAATTCGCGATCAGAGACTCTGATCGCGGGTTTAACCCCACCCGTGGTATGGTTCGCTCACACCCTGGTTTGTTTCCTCCTGGTGCCATAACAAGAGCTTTGTAAAGTCTCTCACGGGGAGAGGGGAGATTATAACTCCTTATATGAAGCACAATTTGTGAAAGGGAGGAAACTGGCGAGTTAACTTTCCTGGTTAATACAGCAACTGATTATAAATTAGATACTTGTACAATACTTTGGTATCTTTTAGTGAGGAAACGTTTCGCTAACCAGTGGGTTCCTCAGTCCAATACAGAGAAGAATATTTGAAGATCAGACGGAGTATGAGGTAATCACTCCTTCAGCCTGGAGTCGATGTGACCAGTCCATCAATAAGAATAAGAAGTTTATTTTGACATGATACATGGTTTTACAAAGTAATATAATAGTTGGGTGTACATACCAAAAGTCCCTTTGTATGCAGAGTATTTCGGGCAAACTTAAAAATTAACTTAAGATTAGAAAGGCAATAATAGTTCAAATGGTCATTAGATAATTTTCAATGAGTATAAGCTTTGATAAGTCTAGTAGAGAATAATTACACTGTTGAATTAGTTTATAAAGATTACATTATTACAATAGAACAATTTAAAATAATTTACAGTATGTATTACAATTTAATATTATTTAAAACAATGAAATTTAAACATCCTAATTTTGAAGTAGTGTGTAAGTGGTTGAGCAATCCTCAACACAATATGAGTAGCTTTTGAGTAACTGGTAGGTATTACGTACGGTTTGTCTGGTTAATTATGGGTGATGAGGTACAGGTAATTCTACGCTTGCCTAACCTATATGTCACCCACTTCCACAGCTGGATTTGACCAAGATGATTCTCCTCACATATAAAGACTGTTAAACTGATCACATGGACTCCAGGCTGAGGGACTGATTGCCTCATATTCCTTCCGATTTTCAATTATTCTTCTCTGTAGTGGACTGAAGAAGCCACTGATTGGAGATACGTTTCCACACTAAAGTTACCCAAGTGCTGCACAAGAATCTAATTAATCATTTGTCTGTTTTCCGAACCATTTATCTTCAATAGAGCATCTGCTCTTAGTCATTTTCTGCTGAATTACTTAACCGATTTTATGTTAATGTCTGCTTACTCAAGTACAAAAGTACAATTCAACTTTGTAAACCTGGCTTTTTAGCATTGCGTGTTATACCACAAACTTTCTGAGACCAGGTTTTACGGTTTGTACATAACTCTGCCATGAGTTGTCATTTGGAGTTAAGAAGACTCTCAGAAGTCTCAAAACACTTCATTTAGCAGGGATTTAGGAAATCTGTGGAGGATCACATTAAGTGTCATGACACTTGTTAGAGAACCGGAAAGAATAATCAGGTTAATAAATCGGCTTCATTAATTCCCATTCCAACTTTTGGGGACATTTTTAAAAGCTGATAATTGGCTGTCTTGGGCTCCTGTCTCGTACTAAAGAATGAAACTAGTATTCGTTTCCACTCTAGATGTTGTTTTCCAGATATCCTAAGTATTTTCCATTAAGAAACATAATTGCTTGGATCAATGCAAAATTTTTAAGAAAGTTTGTCTCTCAGGCAGAAATTTCTACGTAAATACAATCAGACCAAGAAGGTAATTTCATCTACACAGTATTTAGGAAAGACTTTTTAGAGAGTCACAAGGATCACTGGAAAGTGTTCATCACGCAGTCAACACTATCCTAAAGTCGTATTTTCATGACTTTAAAAAACATACATACACAGGAATGAAGGTATGCATCTAGTGCTGTTTACATTTGTTGAAAGTTAGGAATCTCTTAAGTTTTCACTACTTGATTTAATTTAGAATCTTTCTGTAAGAGGCTATGGCTATCTTAGGAGAGGCTATGGCTATCTTAGGAGAGGCTATGGCTATCTTAGGAGAGGCTATGGCTATCTTAGGAGAGGCTATGGCTATCTTAGGAGAGGCTATGGCTATCTTAGGAGGCATGGCTATCTTAGAGAGCTATGGCTATCTTTGAGAGCTATGGCTATCTTAGGAGAGGCTATGGCTATCTTAGGAGAGGCTATGGCTATCTTAGGAGAGGCTTGGCTTGAGGAATCATGCCGCCATATTAATGAAGGCACAGTATGATAAGGTGATTTGGTTATGGCACAGCATCCAATTTTAGGTCAAACCTGAGAAGACCGATTTGAAGGACCTTCATCTGATGGGAAAAAGCTGAATAATTGTAATCGTGTGGTTCAAACACTTGACACATCGCATCCTTTAATTTAAAGTTTAAAGTAAATCAAACTAATTCTGCTCTAGTTTGTCCTGACTGTTCTCCCTGTCTTGGTTATCCTGTGAGGACTCTTGATAAAGTGAATCAAGAAGCTATTCCTCTGTACTCACTTGACTGTACGCGTGAGGTGAAGGTAAGATATGAGAAATCTGAGATGTTAGGTAACTTGTTTAAATTGTTTTATTAATGTGGCAGATAACCAAGCATATGATATTGGTGCCATATTAATGCTCCTATTAATCACAAATAACTGCTGCAGCATCTGGGCGCCTGGCAAACCTAAGAATAGCGTCTCGACTTCTAAGTAAGGAGGCATTCACGATACTGTACACGTGTACAGTACTGTACACCGTGTACAGTACTGTACTGTTTGTCCTGTTTAACAAAGAATTTAAGAAGGAAATTCAGTTCCTACTTGATTATCATCTCACTGTACTAAGTAACTCTTTCACTCCCTTTGCCTTAGTCTATGTGATTTCTTACAGCTAAGTTATGTATGTGAATGAAGAAATGATGCGACCAGTGTTGGTTAGCAGAGGGGCAGAGTCAAGAAAACGTCTCAAAATTATTTCTACAAGTACATGTACAAGGTATACAGGCCTAGCTGACATCAGTGACATACTGGTATATAGAAAGCCGCTTGTTATGCAGAGCATTTCGACAAATTATGTAAGTTTTGTCCCAGGATGCGACCCACACCAGTCGACTAACACCCAACTGAGAGTTTCCTAAGCTCTCTGAATTTCTGTCTGCACAAACAACTGCTGAAATCTACATAGAAGTATTCTATACTTAAATAGGAAGAGGTAACCCTCAAAGCAGACGCAGGATCCATTCTTGCCTCTCCATCATGAAGGACGCCAACACCTCATATCCTTTCTCTTCAGCTATCAGCTATGTAAGGAAACACGCCCAATGTTTCTACCCTAGCCGGTGTGATGTAGTAGTGTGCTTGTGAGGTCTACCTAGCAGCACACCTTACCTTCGTAAATAGCTGTCAGACACGCCTCTCGGATTAAGTCTCAGGTCTTTGTCTTTTGATCGTCAGGTTTCGCCGTCAGGTCAAAGCACGTGGTGCACTCCTCATTGGCGGGATGCTTGAAGGACCATATAAGGGTACCCAGAGCTCTGCACACAGGCCAGAGCTCTGCCCAAATGTTCCTCTCTAGTTGTTTCCTCGGTCTTATATGGTCCTCCAAGCATCCCGCCAATGAAAAGTGCACCACGTGCTTTGACCTGATGGCGAAACCTGACGCTTAAAAGACAAAGACCTGAGAATTAATCCGAGAGGCGTGACTGACAGCTATTTACGAAGGTAAGGTGTGGCTGCTAGGTAGACCTCACAAGCACACTGACTACATCACACCGGGAATCGAACCCCGACAATTGGCGTGTGAAGCTAGAGCTTTAGCCAGCAGGCCACGGGGCACCGTGGTTAACTGGCGTACTTTATATTTACTACTTGTCGTCTACGCAACTCTTCCACTTTGTACTTAACTTACAACGGCTACACTAACAAGAAATGTTTTGTGTGGAGCTCTTCAAGTGATAAATACACTATAATTAAAAGCGTGTATAACTCAGCAGTGAATATAATATTGTGTTCCGCTTCCAATGTCTTATATGAAAATATTTGTGTTTATAGTGATGGGTAGTGCCCTCCAGTGCCCGCCAGTGCCCTCCAGTGAGCTATAGTAATTTACCAGAACTCTCTTAACAAACTGAAATTTGATCCTGGGACGGACTCATACCGTGTAGGTGTTGTTATTGGATCTTACTGGGTAATGTTATACAGCTCATTTTGACGTTTTATTTAAGTTTTAGTCTAACTCTATCTTAAACGATATTTTTTTTTATTCTTTACATTTCTACATATATGGAACTGAAATATGACAGATTTAGGAAGCAAGGGAAAGTTCGGTAGACCTGAACACATACTAATTTATGTGTTTAGCTGAGAAGTTCAGTACAGGAACTATCTGAAGTCTCGTGTTTGGTTGAAAGTTACATGGCTGATAGCTGAAGAGAAAGGATATGACGTGTTGGCGTCCTTCATGATGGAGAGGCAAGAATGGATCCTGCTTCTATGTAGATTTCAGCAGTTGTTTGTGTAGACAGAAATTCAGAGAGCTTAGGAAACTTTCAGTTTGCGACTCTATTTTAATGTTCTTTCAACGCTCTTACTAGGGAAATACCTTTACCTTGATATACCTTGAAGAGTTTCGAGAGTTTCTCTACTCTCAAGAGCCCGGCCATGGGCCAGGCTCGTCTGGTGCTTGCCTGGTCACCCAGGCAAAGACACCATCTGGAAAAGATCCGTGCTGAGACACGTACTGTCGAATCGTTCAAGGTACTGTGTGCTGAATATGTGTCTTTCTACGTGTTCTCAGTGGTGAACTACGAAATCTCCATTATTTCCTTCCTTCTCAGTGGTGAATTACGAATTCCCATTTATTTCCCTTCCTTCTCAGTGGTGAATTACGAATTCTCATTTATTTTCCTTCCTTCTCAGTGGTGAATTACGAATTCCCATTTATTTGCCTTCCTTCTCAGTGGTGAATTACGAATTCTCATTTATTTTCCTTCCTTCTCAGTGGTGAATTACGAATTCCCATTTATTTGCCTTCCTTCTCAGTGGTGAATTACGAATTCTCATTTATTTTCCTTCCTTCTCAGTGGTGAATTACGAATTCCCATTTATTTTCCTTCCTTCTCAGTGGTGAACTACGAATACTCAATTATTTTCCTTCCTTCTCAGTGGTGAATTACGAATTCTCATTTATTTCCCTTCCTTCTCAGTGGTGAATTACGAATTCTCATTTATTTTCCTTCCTTCTCAGTGGTGAATTACGAATTCCCATTTATTTGCCTTCCTTCTCAGTGGTGAATTACGAATTCTCATTTATTTTCCTTCCTTCTCAGTGGTGAATTACGAATTCCCATTTATTTTCCTTCCTTCTCAGTGGTGAACTACGAATACTCAATTATTTTCCTTCCTTCTCAGTGGTGAATTACGAATTCTCATTTATTTTCCTTCCTTCTCAGATGATATATAGCAGATAAGTTGAGTCAAGGATGCTGGTGAGTGTTATCTTCGAAGATCACAGATGGTTCAAGGCTCATCCTTTACAAAGACACTCTTCCACAATACATACTAAGTACATGTTTTTTTTAATAAAAAAATACTGCCAATAAAGTACTTCCTTCTGGGAATCACATATAAGATATATTTCCAGCCTCCTATAAATACGTATATAAATCCTACTAACACTTATGTGGTTTCAGTATTTCTGATTCATTCTTATATGTTATTTCTATAAAACAAATATCACTTTATCTTAGTACAAAGTCATTTTAATTTTATGTATTTGAGGTGTTGATATTTTAATTTTAATCATTTACAGATCCCTAGGAGGGTGTAAATTATATTATTATACATGTAAGTAAGTTCTTGCGTCGATGCGTCTTTTTGCTTGACTTAAAGCTATGCTAAGGATTTAAGAATTTTGTCACTTTCTGCTATAGTGCCAAAATTGGTAACTCTCTTAGGGATTATTATTAATAATTATAAACCATTCATATCAGGTCAAGAAAGAAGTAAGGGAAAATTTAACACACATGCACACACACACAAAAATACAAATACACACATATAAGTGAGAGTGAAAACACAAAAAAGCACTCAGCCCCCCCCCCCCACACTCTCGCAATAACACGCACACGAAAACACACAAACATACACACATACACACACACACAGTGAAGAGGCAGGGCCAGGAGCTGAGTCTCGACCCCTGCAACCACAAATAAGTGAGCACACCCACGCACACACACTACATAGTAGGAATACTTCAGACTGGGGGCCCCAAGGTTTTGATTGCAGTGATGGACAACTCGCCACAGAATAGCAGAAGGCCAAAACAAGGGTATGATGAGAGCAACAGAGCAATGGTGGACACACTAGCTAAGGTGGTTAGAAGGGCCCATATGGGTAGAGTAAAGCTATGAGATTTGGGTGACGTCAATCACAAGGAGATTGACTTGGAAAACCTGGAACCACATGGGGAACCAGAAACGTGGCTAGCTAAGATACTGGAGGTGGTAGTGGTAAACCTCATGCCTCGACATGTGAGGGACACTACCAGAGAGAGGAGAGGATGAACCAGCAAGGCTAGACCTCATATTCACCTTGAGCAGTTCAGATAATGAAGACATCACTTATGAAAGGCCCCACGGAGCTAGTGATCACGTGGTCGTGAGCTTCGAATACATTGTGGAGAGGATGCAGCATGAGAAGGACGGGAGAAGCCAAACTACAAAAGTGGGGACTACACCGGTATGATTCAATTCCTGCATAAGGTGCAGTGCAAAAGAAAACTAGAGGGAAAGACAGTAAATAACATGATACTTGGAGTGTGCCTGGAGAGGGATTTCGGGGGTCAACGTCCCTACGGCCTGGTCTGAGACCAGGCCTCGAGGTGGATCTAGGTCTGATCAACCAGGAATAAGTGACCACACAGTGCACTGAGGCATAGGGAAAGTTTAAACAAAAGGGTAAAAAAAATGGAAAGACCAGTGTGAGCTTACCTTCAGGTGTAAAATGACCAAAGCCAAGTGTTCTGGAGCATGAAAAAAGTATAGAAGGCAAAGAGAACTCAAGAAAACAAGGATTTGAGCAGAAGTACCAGAAACGAATGTGCATGGATAAGTAGAGAGGCCCAGCAGCAATACGAGTGAGACAAAGCATCACAAGCCAAATCTGACCCAAAATTTTTATATAATCACATCAGGAGGAAAATAACAGTCAAGACCAGGTAATCAGGCTGAGATAGGAAGGAGGGGAGAACACAAAGAGTCACAAGGAAGTATGTGAAGAAGAATTTAGAGTAGAGACAGAAATGCTTCCAGCAAACCGAGACGGTAGGCTGCACATAAGAAAGGAGGAGGTGAAGAAACTGTTAGGTGAACTAGATACCTCTAAGGCCCGGTGGGCCCAAATAACATATCTCCTTGGGTCCTGAGAGAGGAGCCAGAGGTTCTGTGTGTGCCGTTAGCAGAAATCTTCAATAAATCTATTGAAATAAGGCAACTGCCTGAGGTGTGGAAGACATCAAATGAAGTTCCATTTTATAAGAAAGGAGACAAACAGGCAGCATTAAGCTACAGCATTAAGCACTGACATGTATAGTATGTAAAGTCATGGAGAAGATTGTCAGGAGAAGAGTGGTGGGGCATATAAAAAGGATTGGGCTCATACATACAGTCAGCACAGCTTCAGAGATGGGAAATTCTGTGTCACAAATCTATTTGAGTTCGACAAGGTACAAGACAGGAGAAAGAGGGATGGGAAGATTGCATATTTTTGACTATAAGAAGACTTGCGACACAGTACCACACAAGACTGGTTCAAAAACTAGAAGAGTAGGCAGGAATAGTAGGGAAAACACTGCAATGGATCATGAAGGAAACATGTATTGGTACGTGATGAGAGGTCAGAGTGGGCACGTGCTTAGAGTGGGGATTCCACAAGGGAACCCCCGACTCTACACATTATATATGTGAATGATTTGATGGATGAAATAGATTCAGAGGTGTCCCCTGTTCGCTGATGATATGAAACTGATGAGAATTCAAGCAGATGAGTATTAGGTAAGATTAAAAGGTGATCTTGACAGGCTGCAAGAATGCTAAGACAAGTGGCTCCTGGAGTTTAACCCCAGCAAGTGCAAAGTCATGAAGCTTGCGGAAGAACAAAGAAGACTGCAGACGGAATACAGGCAGGGGATCAAAGGTTGTAAACCTCACTAAGGGAAAGGATCTTAGGGTGAGCATTATACCGAGCACATCCCCTGAGGTGAACATCAAACAAATAACCGACAGTTCCCCTGTAAATCATCCCTCGAAAATGTATCCCTCAGGCATAATCCCAACCTTCTGTAGTTCAATCCACGCTAGAGATATCCACCCTATTCTAACCCATCCTCTTAGTCAATAACAGTATTTCAGTGCAATTTAGACAGTGCGATTAGTGACTTTTATAAGAAATTTAAACAATGATTACAAAGCAGTGTTTTCTAGAGTGCGATCACTCGTTCCCTGTTTTATTTTCTCGCTTCAAATATTTTTACCGTCTCTATGTAATATTTCTTACACTGATGATATAGTATTTTTTTATTTAAATATGGGAATATAAGAAGACTAAACCTGAACTAACGTAATTTAATTGAAATGACGTAAATCGAAAAAAAATAAGTAAACAGAATGTGAGAAGTTAATTTAGAATTTAGGACAGTTTCTGTTTGCCTTTTCTGGCAGCCTCATCCCCCCCTCCGCATCAACCCACGAAAGAATTATCCCCACATAATATAACCCGAGTTCCCTGTACTCAGTCCACGTGAAGGGTATCTCCGTACCACACAGCCCACGTGAAGGGTATCTTCATACCACACAGCCCACGTGAAGGGTATCTCCGTACCACACAGCCCACGTGAAGGGTATCTCCGTACCACACAGCCCACGTGAAGGGTATCTCCGTACCACACAGCCCACGTGAAGGGTATCTTCATACCACACAGCCCACGTGAAGGGTATCTCCGTACCACACAGCCCACGTGAAGGGTATCTCCATACCACACAGTCCACGTGAAGGGAATCTCCGTACCACACAGCCCTCGTGAAGGGTATCTCCGTACCACACAGCCCTCGTGAAGGGTATCTCTGGGCCACACAGCCTTAGCTCTCTCGTACCTGAACCAACGAGAGTTATTCCCTTCATAACATTACTCCAGTTCCACTGTACCTTAACCTGTTATACAAGGAAACAGATGATCTCATTACTCTAGGCAAAGGGTGTGAATGGTACTCCTTATCCCTTTGTAACCACTTAGCTCACTTAGCTTTGTACCCACTTAGCTCACTTAGCTTTGTAACCACTTAGCTCACTTAGCTTTGTAACCACTTAGCTCACTTAGCTTTGTAACCACTTAGCTCACTTAGCTTTGTAACCACTTAGCTCACTTTTTGATTTAGCTGCAACTTTTTTTCACAGGGTACTTTACTTTTCCTCTTGTTAAACAAACTTTGTCTTCTCTTGATAAGTAATTAATAGAATACTTAATTAAATTGTATTATAAATAAATGAATGAAATATTTCTTGGATATAAATCTAAAGCATAAAGTTAATACAAATTAACTTGTTAATTCTGATGTCGAGTTTATTATATTGTTTGTACAAACAATATAATCTTAACACAGGATGTCGGGGACATTAACTAATGTAACTTATAGCGATGAGAACATGCTTAATTCTCTCAAGGAAGATTAGGAAAACACGGGTTAATAATACAGAGTATACACGTAGAAGTATGAACTCTCCTTGGAGATCAGTCAGGGAACTCTTCATCTACAACTCCATTCTCTCTGGAGAAATCTCTCAGAGGTCTGTCTACCTCCACACTCTCGTCTCTTCTGTCTACTGTCTCCCCACAGCCAGGAACCTGTCTCCTGCCACGGCCAAGTCTGATTTAATTCTCTCACCACTACTACCTCTCTTAGATCATCTTTACTCCTCATGTGGTGTTGCACAGGTGTCTAATTCTTCAGACATATAACCTCTATTACCCTCAAATTCATTCCAGGAGAAATACATCCACCGTATTTCAAATGCCCAGCCTCGTTTTCGAGAGTTGTTTCCAGTATAACAGAATCCTAGGTTTTCAAAACTCACTTCTGACGTTGATCTACGTATGCAAATGAATGTTGGGATGATATCCTGCCAAGAAAGAAGTAGTAATAGTAGATACGCATTGGATAAACTTAAATTTAGAAATGCCAAAAGAATTAAGTGGTTCGAAACTAAAGTGGTCGATGCGTTAGACAGTGGGTCAAGTAGGATCACTGTAGCGATGATTCCCAGAAAATTTTGGAGGGATTCTTTTATTGTTGCAAATTCATAATTGTGGATGTTTATGTGGTCTGAAGAGGTGATTGAGAATCTACCAAAAGTGGATTTACTGAGATTTATGGTAAGTTGATATTTCATAGACCTATCAAAAAGATCTCCGAGATAGGATACATACTTGTCCTAAGTATCCAAAACTAGGATTAAATCATCCGTTGCATATTAACCTTTTTATGGCCAGAGACATCGGTTTTTGGAACAAGCTGGCTTTAACCAGAAGTCAAAACGGTATTCATTGATTTGGTCACTGTGTTTACATTCAACTTTCTGGTTGGGACTGCAGAAGGCCAATGGATAAAAACAGCAAATCAGTTATTCATATCATTGTCCATTTCCATTCCGAAATTCTGTATATAAATGGACTTGGGTTTCTTAGTAAAGTTAAACAATCCTATTTAGACCCCATTGACTTCTTGTTATCGTCAGAGTCTGTAAGAACAATGGACATGATCATCATCAGGGTGTGAGTGGTTCAATTTTTTTTTTTTAATTTCATTGATATAGTAATTTCTCCTCAGGTTTTTAAAGGGGTGTTTCCACTTAATGTCAGACGTTTTCTCTATCACATGTATAGGGTCAGTAAACTTTGCTTTTAAAGTGTGACCAGGTACATAAATCTACCTTCCTTCCTTCACCAATGGAACGATGTTTAGATGCATGTCACATATCTGCTTCATGCTTCCCTGAACTTTCTTAAGGTTATTCTTAGCCACTTGACGTACTAATTGCAGTCTTGCCTTGAAATTGTATGAAGTATTTTTCATGAAGTCACCTTGCAACCAGCCTTCTGAGAGTACCTGCGGGGTCCCCATAGGCTATGACCAAACCTCAGCTAGAAGGGTCTGTACGTAGTAAATTCTTGCTGGGTTTCCCTCATAGCAACAAAGCAGCATAGGCAATGACTCATTCCAATCAGTAGGATAATACACTGATAACCCGCACATAGAAGAGAGGAGCTTACGACGACGTTTCGGTCCGACTTGGGTTATATTTGTGTATTGTTCCAGTCACGTTATTGTGCCTTTTTATTTTAAGTAGGAAAATGCAGGCAATAAGATTTTCAATTGCATCTTGAGACTAAGGGTGATGAGCTTAATCCCTAGACTACTTAAAACCTTCTACTAAACTTTGGCCCTAAAGTTAGAACTTTGGTCACTTTGGATAGACCGTGGAATTCCCATCTGAGACATAGATTTAATGAAGTCCTTTAAAATTATTTTGGTAATAATACTGTGCAAAGGCACTGCCTTAGGATACCTAACAATTTTATCCATAATGTAAATATAGGCTCGATTCCTGATTTGGCCTTAGGTAGTGATCCAACATAATCGGTGATCAGGTCCACAGGTTTCTGCATCAGTTGGTATAGGATACTGAGACTCAGATTTGATGTCAAGGTTTTCTTACATGCTGGTTATTCACGGCAAGAACTGATGCATCTCCGAAGGTCCAGTTTTAAACCTGGCCAACCAGTTTGCTTATAAATTCAGTAAAAGGATTTGGTAACACCTACATATCCCCCCATAGATGAATATATGCTACCCGAGATCTAACTTTTCTTAGAATGACTAACCTGTTAGACTTGGAGCTCCCAAATAACGCCTTTCAAGTGTTTCTCTCATAAAAAAGGTTCGCCAGCCACTTGCCATTGGCGAATTTTTTTTACAATAAAGATACCGAAGTATTGTACAAATCTCACGAAATCGTAATAACACGATTGCAAACGAAACACGTTACGGGGGGGGTTAGAACCTAGCTGGTCCAGTGGCTTACGCACTGGCCTGGAGTTTTACGACTCCCTCTACATGGGTTCAACTCCCACCTGTACCGTGGTTTGTTGTACAAGTGTTTCATTCTATATTAATTCCTGTCTAACGTAGCAATTTCTTCTAATCTTGATTCAGGGAATTCTTCAACGCTTGCCTAATCTATAACCATGACTTATTTCCACTGTCTTAGAGCTGTTGGCGTGGTTCACACAGAGCCTCCGACTACAGAGCTTCCGATTACAGATTTTTTTTTAATCAAAATTAATTGCACCAGGTCACTGAAGTTCTAGACTCCAGAAGATATTTATCAGAGTTTGAAGATCTTTGACTGGAGCCTAGTAAAATCTACACACTGTTGCTCTGGTCGACACTTAATCAGCTTAAGATCTGTATATTTGACAAGGCTGCACCGATATGCAGTAAACATAAAAGTCTTCACAATGCCGAAATTATTGAAGTTTTAATCACTGAATATAGAGGTAAATTCCTGCGCTTTACCAAGCAGCACCGTGTGAGCCAGAGATGTCCAGTGCTCTACTAGGCACTGCAGAACTCTATGTTTTTCGAACTTTTCAAAAAATTGCTCAGGCTCTAAGAAAAAAAAGACACTGATTTATGCATTTTAAAATATTATCACAGGAAGGAAGATATTGTCTCTTGTCCTTCTCCTTATCACTTCAAGTGTAAGTTTCGCTAATTCAAGTGCCAACGAAGCAGAAGGATCCTGAGATAAACCTGGTTCACCACAAATTACCCCTGCGACTGGCGGATTATCAGACATTATAAGCTAGGAAATTCTTCTCTGTATTGGACTGAAGAAGCCACTAACTGGCTAAACGTTCCCAGAATAATGGTACTCAAATGTTGTTCAAGTGTCTCATTTATCAACTTGTCGGTTCTTTAAACCATTAATACACATTCAAGATTGTTTAGGTAGTTGACACTGAAGGGGTATATATAATTTACCGTTTTGGAAGACTGGCAGTTTTCCGAAGAAGACCTGATCAAACCATTTGCATGGTATTTTGTATATACCAACATCCTTAACTGTCATGTTAGTTGAGGGTATACTTGCGAAGTCTTTCATAATCTTGGTAAAGAGTCTTTCCACGTCTATGTTTAATTTTCATAAGACGGAAGAAACTGTTTTGTAGGTGTTTCCAGTGGGCAAAATATATCCGCATTTCATGTTCTTTTTATGTAGCAGCCATTTTGTGCGTTGCGTCAGTTTTCCGCTTACTGTTAAATATTACGTAGTAAAGACATTTATGAATAGGGAAAACATTTTTTATGTAGTTTTGCTCTATTATATATAGTTGTTCAAACTCTTTTCTTTGACTGCAGATGATGATGTGTGATAGCGCATGAGGTTCATCCTAACTGATGCGCATTTGTGCACACTCTGTGCTAATTGCTGGTCCTATTTTGTGTGGTGAATATCCAAATATGTTACATTGTCTGTTTCTTATTCCAAAGTAAATTTAATTGACGATTCAACTAGGTTTAGGTGAAATGATGTTGATTAAATCTACTAAATATCGCAGATTATATTACTCTACTTGGAGGATTGCACTATTGCAATATTGTTTTCTGTTTGTAAAACTATAGTTATTCTTTAAAAAATGATTTTTGGTGAATATTTTTGGGTGTCTGGAACGGATTAATTGTATTTACATTATTTCTTATGGGAAATATTACTTCGGTCTTCGCACTTTTTGGATTTAGAACGACCTTCTGGAAAGGATTAAGTGTCGAATAGGTAAATCTTGCGATTTTGGCTTAAAAATAGCAAAGCTCTTCTTGGCGAATAAGACAAGCGAAAATTTGTGTCTGCAATAATTTCGCAAAATTCATTCTGAACCTAACGAAAAAAAAAAATTTCAGTGTTTGTTTATTGCTAAATTATTGTGAACTTATCTTAAATATATTTAGTTAGATTAACCTAAATTAAATTGCTCTTGTTATAATAAGGTTAGGTAAGTGTTCTAAGGTTCTTTTGATACAAAATTATTATTTTTTACATTCACATAAATGAAAAAAATATCTTTAAACGTATAAAATAAAATTTTAGAAAGGACTTAATTTTAAGTGAGTTCTTGCAAATTGACCAATTTTACAGATTCGGCACGACATTATATATATATATGTCGTGCCGATTAGGTAAAACTTGCGATTTTGGCTTAAATAGCAACGCTCACCTTGCCATATAAGACAAGTGAAAATTTGTGTATGCAATAATTTCGCCAAAATCATTCTGAACATAACGAAAAAATATATTTCATTGTGTTTGTTTATTATTAAATTAATGTTAACGTATCTAAAATATATTTAGTTGGGTTAGGCTAAATTAAATTTCGCTTGTTGTAATAAGGTTAGGTAGGTTTTCAAAGTTTCTCTTCGTACAAAATTATAAATTCTTACATTAACATAAATGAAAAAATATATCTTTAAACGTATAAGAGAAAATTTTAGAAAGGACTTAATTTTAAATGAGTTCTTGCTAATTGACCAGTTTTACCTAATCGGCACGACATATATATATATATATATATATATATATATATATATATATATATATATATATATATATATATATATATATATATATCGATAACACTGCGACTAGCCGATGATTCGAACCCATGTTGTTTTGGCATGCCTCATGGTGAGCAAAAACCACATGACGCTCTAACCCACAGGACCACACAATCCTACAAAAATTAAGCATCCAGCAGAGCTTGATGTTTTACCTTGATCTGAAGACATACGGTGGTGTGGGTGCCTCTGAGCTAATTTAATTGTACTCCCCGTTTGGTGTACTAGCCTCCACGAGCATAATTTTATATTATTGGAACCACAAGCAAGTGGTCTTCGGGGAAGGGGTACCATTATATAGACTGCAAAGAAGGTGCCAGCATTTAATCTTGATTGATAGTGCCATTATTTAGGTTTCGGAAGAGGAGGATGTTTTAGTACAGTAGACAGTCATTTAACACGGTTTTGTTTGACACGTTTTGGTTATAGCACTATTGAAGAATTGCGGCATATTTGTGTTTAACACTTCGTAAAATTAACTTAACACAGTTTAGTTGCTTCAGTTTGGGGAGGAAACAATTTGGAGTGTGTGGTCGCCTGCGGGATACGTACACTCTATTTGGCTTGGCTGTGGGTTAGACCACTGAGTCAACGGGGAAGACCTACCGCCATGCCCCGCCACCCTCCCAGCCCATAGGTTCATAAGTGTGTAGGAAGATCCTCTGCTTTGAACTCGCTGTGTTTGTTTAGATACGTATTTTAATTGCCATATCTTAAATCTGCCAAGCAATCAGGCACCCAGTAGGCATACAAGTTGCTGAAAGTGGAAAGAAAAGGTTTAAGCATTTAAGTCTTAGAATTAACAAAGAAAATAGAGGTATTAGACAAGAGATAGCCTGTGGCCGTAATGAAGTGTCACTTTGTGCACAAAAGGAATGAGGTAAATATGAGTTTGTGTGATGACTGACTGATTTACTGATTGACTTACTGACTGATTTACTGTACTGTGGGGTCAAATAGAACATAAATCCATTACAGAATTTATGCACACTCCAGTACAACAATCGACTTCAGTACCAGTACCTCTACCATCCACCTCAGCTCAATACGGCCACAGCATAACTCTCCACTCTCCACAATCATCAACAAACACCAGCATCCACAATTTAAGGTAAGAAATACTATTATTTATGTTGTATTTGTAATCTTAAGCAGTAAAAACAACATAATACATCACGACAATGAACTACAATTACATATTCACTTTTATTTTCGTAAGATCTGTTGGTCCCAAAAAAAGTTGTTTGGCTTTTTTAGGGCTCCCAGGAACGTAACCCTATTTTTCCCGTAACTACTGTGTTAGACGGTCTACTGTATTTAGCCTTGGGAGGGGTACTAGTACTTAGGCTTGGGTAGGGGTCCTAGTACTTAGGATTGGGAGGGGGTACTAGTACTTTGGCTTGGGAGGGGTATTAGTACTTAGGCTTGGGATGGGGTACTAGTATTTAGGCTTGGAATGGGGTACTAGTACTTAAGCTTGGGAGGGGGTACTAGTATTTAGGCTTGGGGGAGTTCCAACACTTTGTCTGGGTAGCACTAGTTTTTAACCATGGAAGAGGGTCCTGGGAGAAGGGATAATTTTCAATCTGTCATTGGCCCCTGCAGTGGGCAGGTGCCAATGACAAGTGGTGTGGGATCGGATGTCATAAAATTACTGAAAGAAGTAGATCTTTAACTCAGTGTTGCTCACATTGCCGCACTTCCTCTGGATGAAGCTGAAATCTCTGGAAGGTTTAGATATATAAACGTCCCTCGATCATGATTCTGAAGTTCCTTGATTATGAAACCGTGTACCAGTTAAGTGATTTTCTTTTTATTTATGTGCAAAATAACGCTAAACAAATAACAAGTACTTAGCCTTCATTATCGTTTGAAAAATGCATGTTTATTTTCATTACTTTCAAACAGCACATTACTGACGATCCAACCATTTACTGAGAAATTCTTGATACAGTTGTTAAGGTTGTCATGATGAAGACTGAGTGAATTAAGAGTATATTTTATTGTATTCTACACTAGGAATTGCTGGGTGGGTTCTAGGATTAGTTATATTGTCCAAGTATTTAGGATAATCTTTGAAGAAAGTTCCTGGCATTGTCTTGGTTGAGTACTACTTTCCGTATGTCAATTCCGTAATTTCTGTCTAGTTCGTGACACTAAGCATGTACTGCTTACATGGTATTACTTCTGTAAGTCAGCTTTCTTATTAATTCTAGTAAGTGTCTGGCACTATCCGGGCTTTGTATTGTTCCTGGCATCTGCTTATCATGACACCATTATGTAATTCTGTAATCGTTTCTCCCAGGAGACTTCCCTGGGAGGGTGAATTGTGTTCTGGTAATAATTTATTCCCCATGATGTAGATAAGGAAGAGTATTCTTTTATAATTGTACACTATCTGGCTTAGTGTTAATTTGAGTGTACTAATTGATGTGAACTTGTATATCCCTTATTCACCCCATGGGATATGCAGTACCCCATGTGGTACTGCATACTGTCACTGCTTCAACATCTAACACCAAGGTAGTTTGGTGTTGAGTATTGCCCATGCTTATGCATTCCCTTGCTTACAGTAACATTTCTACACGAATCTTCTATACAATTATGTTCAGAGATCCACGGATCTTTGAACATAATTGTAAATATAGAATAAATAATTTCTTGAAGACTGGAGAACTCACTATTCAAGTTGAGGTTTAATAGTGCTCATTGTTGGAGAGTTTTGGTTGGCTGCCAGTTCTTGCAAACTGCTCCCCGCTTGCTAAGTAGTTCAAGCCAGGCGCTAGCTGATTCCAGTAACATGACTTCGGAGCTGCAGTCTTGCCTCTTCTCCTCTCTCTGGCTGCTGATAGTGGAGGAAGCGTCTCGTCCCCCAACGTTGTCATCTCGTGTTATTTATACTCTGTTTTGGTAGAGTATGTCTCCGATGGTGATCCAGGACATACATCTCGTAACTCTGTGAGCATTATTTAGACTTAGTGATATTTAACGTTTCCAGAGATTGTGAGTCGTGGAGACACTCTCTATATCTCTGGTCCCTAGTTAAACTCCAGACCTAAATTTGTTCTGGCATCTACGCGCTGTCGTAGTCGGGAAATTGGAATTGCTAAACTCATTTTCTGTAATAAGGGAGTTTTATGCCTTTTGTTTAGGGGCTGTTGAAGGTCCACTGTTAGGGGTCGTTTTTGGTCTTGATTCCTTGCTTGATGCTGTGCTGTTCTCCGCTGCCTTGAACATTATTGCTGTTTAGCGAACTAGTCTTCATAAGGTTAAAGCAAGCTGTTTGTCTTGGTCGTTCAGAAGTTAAATTATTTATGGACTTGTGGTCAGTCACACTTTAAGTTTAAATCGAGTCAGTCTAAGCACCTACACAAACACACACACTTTTTTTTATTTTTATTAACACATCGGCCGATTCCCACCAAGGCAGGGTGGCCCGAAAAAGAAAAACTTTCATCATCATTCACTCCATCACTGTCTTGCCAGAAGGGTGCTTTACACTACAGTTATAAAACTGCAACATTAACACCCCTCCTTCAGAGTGCCGGCACTGTACTTCCCATCTCCAGAACTCAAGTCCGGCCTGCCGGTTTCCCTGAATCCCTTCATAAATGTTACTTTGCTCACACTCCAACAGCACGTCAAGTATTAAAAACCATATGCCTCCATTCACTCCTATCAAATACGCTCACACATGCTTGCTGGAAGTCCAAGCCCCTCGCACACAAAACTTCCTTTACCCCTCCCTCCAACCTTTACTAGGCCGACCCCTACCCCGCCTTCCCTCCACTACAGATTTATACACTCTCGAAGTCACTCTGTCTCGTTCCATTCTCTCTACATGTCCAAACCACCTCAACAACCCCTCCTCAGCTCTCTGGACAATCGTTTTGGTAATCCCGCACCTCCTCCTAATTTCCAAACTCCGAATTCTCTGCATTATATTCACACCACACATTGACCTCAGACATGACATCTCCACTGCCTCCAGCCTTCTCCTCGTTGCAACATTCATCACCCATGCTTCACACCCATATAAGAGCGTTGGTATAACTATACTCTCACACATTCCCCTCTTTACTTCCATGGACAAGGTTCTTTGTCTCCACAGACTCCAAAGTGCTCCACTCACCCTTTTCCCCTCATTAATTCTATGATTCACCTCATCCTTCATAGACCCATCCGCCGACATGTCCACTCCCAAATATCTGAATACATTCACCTCCTCCATACTCTCTCCCTCCAATCTGATATCCAATCTTTCGTCACCTATTCTTTTTGTTATCCTCATCACCTTACTCTTTCCTATATTCACTTTCAATTTTCTATTCTTTTACACACCCTACCAAATTCATCCACCAACCTCTGCAGCTTCTCTTCAGAATCTCCCAAAAGCACAGTGTCATCAGCATAAAGCACCTGTGACAACTCCCACTTTGTATTTGCTTCTTTATCTTTTAGCCCAACACCTCTTGCCAAGACCCTCGCATTCACTTCTCTTACAACCCCATCTATAAATATATTGAACAACCACGGTGACATCACACATCCTTGTCTAAGGCCCACTTTTACTGGGAAATAGTCCCCTTCCCTCCTACACACTCTAACCTGAGCCTCACTATCCTCATAAAAACTCTTCACTGCTTTCAGTAACCTTCCTCCTATTCCATACACCTGCAACATCTGCCACATTGCCCCCCTATCTACCCTATCATACGCCTTTTCCAAATCCATAAATGCCACAAAAACATCTTTACCCTTATCCAAATACTGTTCACCTATATGTTTCACTGTAAACACTTGGTCTACACACCCCTACCTTTCCTAAAGCCCCCTTGTTCATCTGCTATCCTGCTTTCTGTTTTACTCTTAATTCTTTCAATAATAACTCTACCATACACTTTACCAGGTACACTCAACAGACTTATTCCCCTATAATTTTTGCACTCTCTTTTGTCCCCTTTGCCTTTATACAAAGGAACAATACACTCTCTGCCAATCCCTAGGTACCTTACCCTCTTCCATACATTTATTAAATAATAGCACCAACCACTCCAAAATTATATCCCCACCTGCTTTTAACATTTATATCTTTATCCCATCAATCCCAGCTGCCTTACCCCTTTCATTCTACCCACTGCCTCACGAACTTCCCTACACCCACAACTGGCTCTTCCACACTCCTACAAGATGTTATTCCTCCTTGGCCTACACACGAAATCACAGATTCCCTGTCTTCATCAACATTTAACAAATCCTCAAAATATTCTCTCCATCTTCCCGATACCTCTAACTCTCCATTTAATAACTCTCCTCTCCTATTTTTAACTGTCAAATCCATTTGTTCTCTAGGCTTCCTCAACTTATTAATCTCATTCCAAAATTTTTTCTTATTTTCAACAAAATTTGCTGATAACATCTCACCCACTCTCTCATCTGCTCTCTTTTTACATTGCTTCACCACTCTTTTAACCTCTCTTTTTCTCTCCATATACTCTTCCCTCCTTGCATCACTTCTACTTTGTAAAAACCTCTCATATGCTAACTTTTTCTCCTTACTACTCTCTTTACATCATCATTCCACCAATCGCTCCTCTTCCCTCCCGCACCCACTCGCCTGTAACCACAAACTTCTGCTGAACACTCTAACACTACATTTTTAAATCTACCCCATACATTTTCGACCCCATTGCCTACACTCTCACTAGCCCATCTATCCTCCAATAGTTGTTTATATCTTACCCTAACTGCCTCCTCTTTTAGTTTATAAACCTTCACCTCTCTTTTACTTACTGATTCTATTTTCCTTGTATCCCATCTACCTTTTACTCCCACTGTAGCTATAACTAAAAAGTGATCTGATATATCTGTAGCCCCTCTATAAACATGTACATCCTGAAGTCTACTCAACAGTCTTTTATCTACCAATACATAGTCCAAGAAACTACTGTCATTACGCCCTACATCATATCTTGTATACTTATTTATCCTCTTTTTCTTAAAATATGTATTACTTATAACTAAACCCTTTCTATACAAAGTTCAATCAAAGGGCTCCATTATCATTTACACCTGGCACCCCAAACTTACCTACTACACCCTCTCTGCATGTTTCTCCCACTTTAGCAACCCCTTTCTCTACAATTGTTCAATAAAGGCTCCATTATCATTACAACACCCCAAACTCTCTCCCTCTCTACACTTGTTTCTCCCACTTTAGCATTTGTCCCCACCCAATTATTTTATGCCAAAATTTCCTTGCATTCAGCTTAACATTCCCTCTTTTCCTTCTACACTCATCTCTTCTCCAGGTGCATACACCTTATTAGACCTAACTTTTCGATACTCCCTTATTTTAATCCTACTCCTTGAATTCGTATTTATATCCTCTTTTCCTTCCATAACTTTATCCTTAACATGTAGCAATCACCCTTTCCTTAGCTCTAACTCTCTCCAGATACTCTGACTTAATCCCATTTATTTCTCACTGAAACTCCTACCTTCAGCTTTTTTCTAGCAGCTCAACTTCTTCATTCATAACATCAATCTCTTTCTTATCACCGCACTACATCGCACATTCAGACAAATTTTATAAGTTTCTTCTTCTCGTTTAGTAGATTGTACAGGAGAAGGGGTTACTAGCCCATTGCTCCCGGCATCTTAGTCGCCTCATACGACACGCATGGCTTACGGAGGAAAGATTCTTTTCCACTTCCCCATGGACAATAGAGAAAATAAAAAGAACAAGAGCTATTAAGAAAAAGAAGAAAAACCTAGATGTGTGTATGTATATATATGCATGTGTATGCCAGTGTAGTGTGACCTAAAGTGTAAGTAGAAGTAGCTAGATATACCTGTTATCCAGCGTGTTTATGAGACAGAAAAAAGACACCAGCAATCCTACCATCATGTAAAACAGTTTCAGGTTTCTGTTTCACAGTCACCTGGCAGGACGGTAGTACCTCCCTGGGTGGTTGCTGTCTACCAACCTACTACCTACTTATACAATACTATATTACTCATGTACTTATGTGTACATCTCATCATAGCAACGTACCTGATGATACATATTAAGTGAATTAGAGTTCAGTATCTTAAGTGTGCACTTAGCACCGTATGATATGTACTGAATAACTATGAAATATAAGTAGTAAAAGTTATACTCCAAGAGTTTTGTACGACCTTACCACCTAGACACCTTTGTCATTAAAGATCTCAAAGAATTATTAAGAAGCCACTTAACATTACAGGATAACTGCACTAGGAGATACACTGACAACCCGTTACAAAACTAGAAACAGGGTAGATCCTAGAGGGGAATAAATTATTTGACATAGTATTCTATGGAGATATCTTCACGTATTAGATGTCGCATTGGTATATTAAGTCTTGCAGTGCACATTTTACTTATTATTCTGGTTTTAATTACTAGTAGAGTAACCGCGGTATCACAGGCATATACCACATCTATAGAGCTAAATGAAACCATAGTATTTCATGTTTCTTAGTAATAATATGCCATATTTTATTTAGGTGGTTGAGTTTACAGTGTCCAGATAGAGCTACAGTGATTATTGAGTTATAATTCCTAAACTAAGAATGATTTTCTTATCCAATGTTTCAACTACGTGTGATTTAAACATATTTGATCTGCTTCAAAAATAAATAAATAAATATATTTTTGTAATAGTTTCTTCTGGCACCTGGAAGTAATGGATTATAACTACTGTTGTAGAGTTGTATCTATATTTCAATTGACGTTTAATGACTTTTTGTTTCATGACCAACTTACAGGGCATGTCTGAGGGGTACTAGTCCTGATCAGTTAGACTGTTACGTTTGGCACCATAATACCTGTAGCTCAAAAAAAGTGTTAAAAACTTTTGGAATCCTTGGAATGATAACAATTATCGGAGAATGGCTTTCCTGATCGATTACAAACTTTCACTCATTTATTTTACTTTGAGCAGAGTAAATTTCAGTTTGCCAACTTTATTAAATAAATTGTGTTCCATGTAATAAGTAATGAATTCCTTTACTGACGCTCTTCAAATCTTAAATGGAATCATAAATTAAAGTATTTTTGAAATTGTGGTGACAATTGGCCGTTTTTTAAATCCAATTTGAGAAAATTGGATTTTATTTTAAAATACAAATCAATATATTTTTGACGAGAATCTGAAATAGAACTTAAATGAGAAAACAAAACTGAAAAAAAAAAAATCACTTGTTTTAGTTTTTTTTTTTTACATTTACCGAGGAGGATTTTCCCATTTTTGGAACATTGCAAGCAACGCTTTTCGTTTTTTTTTTTATCCAAAATTTCCTTATGTAACTCAAGAACGTTCTATTCGATAGGCTTCAAATAATCAAGGCTGAAACACCGAATCTAGGGCAAAATTCACACGACGGTTTGTGTTTGGGTGTTTTACGAACAATACTACTAAGCCATTCCTAGATTTTGTTTCGATGTGATAAATTGTAAAATCCTCCTCCAATCGGCTTCAAAATTTCAAAACTTGTGAATCCTCTTCATGGGATGGTTGGTACTGTTAATGGAGTGTCTTGGTAGCATTCTGCAATTTTTATTCTTACTTTATTACAGTATTTTGCCTTATGCTTGGTGAGAGGCTTTTGTTCCAAGGAACTGGAATTACCCTCCCTTTTCTTGAATGGAATGTGAATGCATCTCATTCTAAAGGTGCTGCACGATGGATACTGTTCAATAACTGAAGAATGCTTTTTCTGGCTCTATTTAAAGTTTTTGTGTTGATATATTTTGATCGCATGAAGCTTCGCCTTGATTTTAGGCTGTGTAAGTTCTAATTTGCCAATAGTATTATTAATAAATTGCAAAAATAACCGAAGAATGCATCTTCTGATGAGACATGAATGTTTGACTTTAGTGGGTTACCCTTTGTTAAATCTACATAATGTTAATATAATAATATAATATCTTTATTTAGTATAAGTACATGTACAAGGTATACAGACCATAGTTGACATCAATGACACACTACTATATAGAAAGCCGCTTGTTATGCAGAGCATTTCGGGCAAATTAGGTCAGTTTTGTCCCGGGATGCGACCCACACCAGTCGACTAACACCCAGGTACCCATTTTACTGATGGGTGAACATAGACAACCGGTGTAAAGAAACACGCCCAATGTTTCTACCCTGGCTGGGAATCGAACCCAGACATATGTAATAAAGTGCTGGTCTTTAATAGAAAAAATGGCAAAATTGAAATACTGAGTTTTATGCAATAACTTCTGAGCGCCTCATTTAATCACCATCATCTTTCAACGCTGATAGCTCGTTAATAAAAATTCTGACCGCCTTCAAACTTAGTGTATTTTAGAATATAGATCCCTGAAGTTTCTTAATGGTAGATCTGCATTAATATAGGACTATATTCGTCCTAATTTTACATTTTTATTGAAAAATTGGATTATTATCTTCTCTGATAACTTATTAATAAATAATCCGATTCGCTTCAAATTTTGAATGCTAATATTTAACTGCATTATAAACTTATGCCACATTCTGGATTATTTTTTTACGTGCATTGACGTAAAGAGAAATGAAGTTATGCCCTGAGGAGATACTTTCTCGGTGACCGAAATATACTTGGGTTTGCGTGTCCTCCTCTGTGCACTCTATTATTTGTCTATCAGAGCTGATTAATGTGGGTGTCATCACTGATGATAGCGAGTAGCAGAGTTGATGATGGTGGGCGGCAGAGTTGATGATGGTGGGCGGCAGAGTTGATGGTGGGTAGCAGAGTTAATGATGGTGGGTGGCAGAGTTGATGATAGTGGGTGGCAGAGTTGATGGTGGGTGGCAGAGTTGATGATAGTGGGTGGCAGAGTTGATAGTGGGCGGCAGAGTTGATGGTGGCCGGCAGAGTTGATAATGGTGGGTGACAGTTATCGAAAAGGTGTGCAAATGGAAATTATATATATAAAAAAAAACATAATAGGTGAAAATGTGCTAAACTCTTTCAAGAGAAACATATCTAAAGATAACTTGGAAACTTCTGATTTATATTGGATATTGGAAATAATATAGATTGATATATGAAAATAATGGAAAGGATATACTAAAGGATATATTAAAGGATATACTAAAGTTATAGGAAACGTTACTGAAATCTTGAATAAAAGGATGTATCAAAGAATTTATAAAAAATGTATGGAAATATATGCGGAAAAGATATTTGAAAATAACTGAAGTAAAATATATAGGTAGCTATAATAATGTATTGTGTAAATAGAAACAGTCTTAGCAGGAGAATAGGTATGGGGTTGCGAAACTTATGTATATATAAAGACACATGCACAGAATATACCTGTACGTATGTTTATTCATCTACATAACCAATCATGGTTCCGAAAGTTTATTTAATAAATTTTGTAGAAAAAATCTATTATGTAACTGTATTTCTCAATTTTTAATATAATGTAATTTATTCCCTAATAAGATTTACAAAAAAAAAATATATAATCAAATTTCGGTCTAGTTAAATTTTGATTTATGAATGGTAAAACTCCGGCATTATTTACGTCTTTCTGTTTACGATATTCCGGAGCTAAATAAACTATTACAAACGCGATTTTTTTATAAGCGAGAATCTACTTGTTCCATTTCACACTGAATAATATAAATGAGGATCGTTGATAAGTGAGAAACCACTGGGACAGAAATAAATAATATAAATAAAGCACAGATGAAAAAATATTTTAATATTTATGTTCTATATTCAGTATTATATTTTGTTCTAAAGCATTACATTTGTAGGTCATTCAGCTCTTTAGAGAATGTGACTTAAAAACAATGCCGCTCGTCTCCAATTGTTTGGATCAAAAGCCCTTCACCTGAATCAGGACTCTCGCTGGAAGGACCCCTGACTGAAACCAAAATATGCAAATCAATTTTACGTTTGTTTCATATTCTTCCCAAGAGATTTCAACTTCAATATTTCTTCCTATCTACTTGTATCACGTGTTTATTATTTCCAGCTTCTTGTATCACATGTGCAGTATTTCCAGCTACTTGTATCACATGTGCAGTATTTCCAGCTACTTGTATCACATGTGCAGTATTTCCAGCTACTTGTATCACGTGTGCAGTATTTCCAGCTACTTGTATCACGTGTGCAGTATTTCCAGCTACTTGTATCACATGTGCAGTATTTCCAGCTACTTGTATCACATGTGTGCAGTATTTCCAGCTACTTGTATCACATGTGCAGTATTTCCAGCTACTTGTATCACATGTGTGCAGTATTTCCAGCTACTTGTATCACATGTGCAGTATTTCCAGCTACTTGTATCACATGTGTGCAGTATTTCCAGCTACTTGTATCACATGTGCAGTATTTCCAGCTACTTGTATCACATGTGTGCAGTATTTCCAGCTACTTGTATCACATGTGCAGTATTTCCAGCTACTTGTATCACATGTGTGCAGTATTTCCAGCTACTTGTATCACGTGTGCAGTATTTCCAGCTACTTGTATCACGTGTGCAGTATTTCCAGCTACTTGTATCACGTGTGCAGTATTTCCAGCTACTTGTATCACATGTGCAGTATTTCCAGCTACTTGTATCACGTGTGCAGTATTTGCAGATATTTGTATCACGTGTGCAGTACTTCCATTTATAATTCTCATCAGCAGCCTAATATTACACAAAAATATTTCAAAAAAATTTACCCAGTCTTCTCTTCCGGTCTTCTCGTGCTTTACTGCCATTGTAAAATAATTTATCGCCTCTGACGGATCCTCTCCTATACCATAAATTTTCAGAGCCTCGGCGAAGGCACTCCGTTCCAATATGTCATAAAGATTTTTTTCCAACTCACTAAATAATATTTATATATTCCTTTCTAATACGGTATTTATGTATTCCTATAAATCACAAGTAATACTGACAGGTTGTTACTTGATGCAGTACTAACCTGTCTTATATTACAAGCGATATTAATGTTGGTATATATAAGGAACATTTTCATGAATTTACAGTACGAGCAATAGTAATGTAGGCCTATAATACAAGTAATACAATCGTGGTTTATACTACATGCAACACTAACATGGACTTATAAGACAATCAATAGTAAAATGATTGTATAATACAAGCAATACTAACATGGATTTGTAAAAAGACCAACACTAACAAGGCTTTATAATAAAAGGAATATTAACGTGGGTGGATAGTTCAGTACTTCTAATGTAGGATTTTCACACAAACAATACTAAGTTTATAGTGCAAGGAATATTAGCCTGGATTTATAATATCAACAAAACCATTACAAGCAAACTACAGCAGATTTATAATACAAGGGTTTTTAATATGATACAACCAGTACTAACGAGGGTTTATAACACAAGTTTATAATAGAAGCCATACAAAGGTAGGTGTGAATTTTTGTTCATAATTTCCTAAATGTTGAACATAAATAATATAATAATTGTAAAATATGATGCTGATTTGAGCCTTTTAAGAAAATTCGAGTGAAGGGGGTGGGGTGTAGAACAGCTTGCGGAGTGACGCCGGGAGGAGACGCCATATCGAATTTAATGTGTGAACGCTGGACTGAATTATCCAATGTAGTCAAGCATTCTCGAAGGCCAAGTGGTGTATATCAGCTTCAATCCGTAATTTAGAAATTGCTGACACGTTCCTGCTGAAGAATTGGGATAAATAGTGTGGAAAACCCTTACAATACGGCAACCAGGACTGAAAAATATAGGACTTCAATGAATCCTTCCCAACATCACACCTTAGCTAAGTGACACTTCCCCATAATGTACAGTACTGTTTGATGCTAGGGTAAGGTTAGGATCTGTTTCATCAGCATTGTCTTCCTGTAATTAAATGGTTAGTGTTAATACCAATTTCTTTTGTGTAGCCATCAAGCCTAATAATATACAGTCCATATTATTTTATAATTTACCTTTATTGGTATTAATGTTTAATATTGTAATTATTAATTTATTGTCAGGTCTAGCTTTTTGTGTGAGTGGTAGGGAGTGGGCATCGAGGGAGTTGCAGTTAGGCGACCGGCTGTGACTGAAGTCTCACTTACCTCACCAAAATTACTTGGAAGTAATAATTCGGGTAATGTCCCGTAAGCCTCCTACAGGTGATTTGCTCACATAACGATAATGAGAATTCACAATAGTAGGTTTAAACATATATAAATACCATGTTGTTTCTTCACCTCAAAAAATATTATTTAAATAAAGAGTTACTCAGTAATCGACAGATATTAAATTAATAATGTACAGTAGGTAAGTAAAGTACACAGTGTTTCATGTGACTCAGCGGACTTCTTTTAGAAAACTTTTGCCCTTAAAGGGATGCAATTTCCTGGATTCTACACAGCAGCACACACATTCGAGAATATTCAATAAACACTGCGTGAATTCAACATACCACATTCCGAAATTCATTTGACAACACGAGTTGATGTTGTCAATGTTGTCAAAGGAATTTAAGAGGCAGGATACAACAGATTGTTTTCTACCTACACTTCATCTGGTTCTCCATGATTGTATTCAGGAGCAGAAATTAATAAAAAACTTTACTGGGAGTCACTTAATCACTCTCCTCCAACTGCAATAAACTAAAGTCTCTCCAAGAGCAAAATTAATTACTAAAAGATACCTTATACAGAATGCGCCACACCGCTGGAGTACCACTTAATGATAGATCGCTTTTGTGAACACAAAATGTGTCATGTAATGCTTACATAAAATACCCTTAATTCATCTGATAAATATCAATGAATCCTATTGCCAATTTACCATTTTATTTTGGAAAATATTTCACAAACAACTACTTGCCATAGTGAAAGAAATTGTCTGGTCTCAGAAATACTGTCAAACATAGTATTTGAAATATTTCATCTAGAAAGCTATGAGTGATCTAAGATATTCAAGCTTGAGTAATACATTATCAGCGTTCAAAATGTCAGAGTATTCACGAACGAGTGGTATTACGCAAATACTAATACTGCGACTGGCCGGGGATCAAACCCGCGACATTTTAAAATGCCTCTCGAGAAGCCCGCCAAAATTCTGGGACGATTTCGAGCACAGAGCCATCAATGCTACAAACATCGAGCACTGAGCCATCAATGCTACAAACATCAGGTGCCGATGGTCACTGGACATGTCACTCCAGATGCGAGCAAATACATGGTTATGGTAATCTACAGGCCTAATGCATTAATATAGTGTACTGCTTATATCCTGGTATGTGCTCACATCAGTAGTGACATGTCCAATGGTACTGGGCACCTGATTTTATGAAGCAGTGGGCTTCTTGGGAGGCTTGATATATATATGTCGTGCCGAATAAGCAAAACTTGTGATTATGGCTTAAATAGGAACGCTCTTCTTGCCGAATAAGGCAAGCGAAAATTTGTGTATGCAATAATTTCGCAAAAATCATTCTGAACCTAACGAAAAAAAAATATTTCATTATATTTGTTTATTATTAAGTTATTATAAGCTTTGATAAAATATATTTAGTTAGATTAGGCTAAATTAAATTGCACTTGTTATAATAAGGTTAGGTAACTTTTCAAAGGTTCTTTTGGAATTATTAATTTTTACATTAACCTAAATGAAAAAAATATATTTTAAACGTATAAGAGAAATTTTTAGAATGGACTTAATTTTAATTTTTTAATAATTCGCAAACGGGCGATGCACACCGCATCAAAGTAAGCAGTACTTAAACCACTCAACCTGATCCCAGGGCCTGGCTGAGGGGTTTAACCTATCAGTTTGTGTCACGAGGCCCAAATTCATGGTTGTCTAAATCGAAAATATTTATTCATATTGTTCCTAATATAACTGAGTTAATATCCATCACCATCTTCAAAATCAGTACCATTATTTTTTTTGACAGTTCATACAAGCTTTATGACAATATAAGTCTGCCCTAGACACTAAGTTTAAGTTCTTTAATTCACAATTCTCGTGCAATCTCCATTGTGCCTGAATAAACTTACCTTAATTAAACAACTTTCAGCTCTGTTTTGGAAACGCGATACATTTAAAACTCTCTTCATACTTCACAGACCCACAGGTTACACACCTCTGATTGTGAGCTTTTCACTGATCAGTGGTTGGCTTTGGCTGGTCAGTGCTTTGTCATCTAACATTGCAAACAGACTTTTACTCTCAGCAGGATCATAGTCCGCGGCTTCTTTACTTTTCCTGAAAAGTCTTTTCTTTAATGAGTAAGTCTTAGAATACTGTCCATAAGATAAAAAGAGTAATCGTCATCTATAATCAAAATAGCTCCTCAACTATGTCACTCCTAATCAGTGTATTTTGTTGGCAAGAAACCTTACTGACTTACGTGAGAGATGAAAAAAAAATCTTTTGCTGATCTGAAATTGACCATAGAAATCTGTCACTTTAAAAATTAGGTAAGTTACAATTTTTACCACAAGGCCCATTGAATGTTAGGTGCCCCTATAGTGCATATTAATTTGTTTGTAAATATCTATACGTAAGATTCAGAGTATTAAAAATGGTTGAAAAGGTATTGAGTGTATCCATGAACCATCTTCTGCAGGAATGTAAAATTCATTTATTTTAATACTTTGTGCAAGAAAGGTATACAATACCGACAAGAAGAAAGTTAAGACACATGAAACATCTGGGTATCTTTATTGTAGACGTTTCGCCCTCCAGTGCCGAATCTCCACAACTACGGTGTTCTTCACTCCAACTTCAAGGCCGAGGGACTGATTACCTCATCTTTTGTACATAGTTCTACTGTCTTGAAGTTATGTCCTAGAATCTGTATTGATAAAGCCACTGGATGGCGAAACGTCTACAATAAGGATACCCAGATGTTGCACATGTGTCTTAACTTTCAATTTAATATTTTGTTTTATTTTTCACCTAATTACCTATAAATAAAAATTTAATCATTGGAACAAAACATATTATTGCTACTAATAAAAAAATATGGCATTTTGTCACTTTCTTAATTTTTCCATCACTCAAACGACCCACTACGCAACACTCATGTACATGTACATGTCATGTACACAGGAACCTCCTCAACCGATGCATTATTCACGTTACAGTAACACTGAGGACAATTTCCAGACAGTGAATAGAATCTTGTGATTTCGCAATGCTAAGTCATAACAAAACAAAAAGTTCGGAAGATTACATTAAAAATACGAAAGAGAGAGAGAGAGAGAGAGAGAGAGAGAGAGAGAGAGAGAGAATTAAAGTTGGGTTCAAATTTTGCTCTCCAATACCGTGGGCAAGAAACCTTAATCGGATTACCTTCAAACTTGGGCGAATGGGGCCACTGGTGGAAACGGGGCATTAAATTTTGGCCGGCGAAGAATTGGCCACAGACTGAGCGAGAATTTAGTGTTAAACATTTTGGCACGAGAGAGAGAAGGAGAAGAGAGGAGAGAAGGAGAAGAAGTAGAGAGATGAAGGAGAGAGAGAGAGAGAGAGGAGAGAGAAGAGAGAGAGAGAGAGAGAGAGAGAGAGAGAGAGAGAGAGAGAGAGAAATGCTCTATTTGGCTCTGTTATAAAGTTGCAGCTAGGATATTCGCTCAAAGTGATTCGCTTCATGAGCTTCTGAAATCATTAGATTGTTTTCAAACTATCGTTGATAACCAAAAAACACCTACATTAAATAGCATACGTAGGATGCTAAGCTGAATACACAAATAACCCTCACATAGAAGAGAGGAGCTTACGACGACGTTTCGGTCCGACTTGGACCATTTACAAAGTCACACTGTGGCTTTATAAACAGTCCAAGTCGGTCCAAAATGTCGTGGTAAGCTCCTCTCTTCTATGTGCTGGTTATTTGTGTATTGTTCCAGTCACGTTATTGTTCCGTTTTGTTCTTAATACTAAGCTAAGACTGACACTATTCAGATGACCTCAATTTCTCACATTGAGATAAACATAACAGCAAAAAACTGGTGGTAATCTGTTAGCACTTAAGTTTTAGAGGCAGATAAAGCTTAAAACACCGTACCTGTAAATGTTATTGTGACTTTTGGGGGCACCACAGAGGGAACAGAGTCAATATCCAGCCAAAAAAAAAAGAGCAAGCCTTGGATATGTCATCTCCACATTCATCTACATTCCACTTCCACACCTAACAGTGCATCTGACATCTCTGTTCTAACACCTAACCTATCGTGGTTAGCTCCATCTGCTAACCATGAATCAGGTTCTTCTCCAACAGTGACTGCTCTAGCTAACATTCAGCTGACCATACCTAACTTCCTGAACAAGTGTCGATCCCAAGCACGAGCAGAAGAGATATATCTGGTAGGGTTGGACTAGAGGGTGGAAGCTAGCGTGGAAGAGGTCATGAAAGAGGAAGAGGTAGCCACCCACACCCTTTTCCTCTCCCGCCAACACAACCCCATGAATGCGCCTACCAGGTACATAATTATCAGGCTCACCAGCAGCAGAATATTCAGAGAAATCAACTGCTGATTCAGCAGCGAAAGTCAAGTGGTGCAGAAAATTTGGGACTTCCCTCATTGGCACCTACGTAGGTAGCGCTCCCGCTGTCACCAAAAGTCCCGCTTACAAAAGTCTGAAAGATATCAGTTGTAATTACTGCATTTGTGGACACAGTGGTACCTATGCTAACCTTCCTATGGTGTAGAAATATACCTAGTTGGATGAATCTTATTGAAGCTAGCTGGCCTAGTGGCTTACGCGACGGTCTGGAGTTTTGAGACTCTGACAGCGGGTTCGAATCCAACCCGTGGTATGGTTTACTTCCGTACCCTAGACACCAATCAAACCCAGCCCCTCCCACTCATATATTTGTCCAATCTCTTTAAAGCCACCCAAGGTCCTAGCCTCTATCACCCTACTCGGAAGATTGTTCCACTCATCCACAACTCTGTTCGAAAACCAGAACTTACCTATGTCCTTTCTAAATCTAAATTTATCAAACTTAGATTCATTATTTTTGGTCCTTACAAGGTTCGACAACCTCAGTATTTTATTAATATCACCTTTGTTTATGCCCATCATCCACTTATACACTTCGATGATATCTCCCCTCATTCTACGTCTCTCCAGAGAGTGAAGATTCAAGGCTCTAAGTCTATCTTCATACGGGAGATTCCTTATACAGTAAATGATTTTAATCATTCTTCTCTGTATGTTCTCCAATGAATCTATATCCATCTTGTAGTAAGGAGACCAAAACTGAGCGGCATAATCCAAATGAGGTCTCACTAGTGATGTATAGAGCTGTAAAATAACTTTTGGACTTCTGTTGCTTATACTTCTTGAAATTAATCCTAGTAATCTGTTAGCCTTATTGCGCACACTTAGGCACTGTTGTCTTGGCTTTAGATTTCTGCTTACCATGACTCCCAAGTCTTTTTCACAGTCTGTATGATCAAGCTCTACTTCACCTAGTTAATAAATTCGAGGGTTATTTTCATTACCATGGATTAGGACTTTACATTTGTCCACATTGAACTTCATCTGCCACTTTTCAGACCAAGACATAAATTTGTCCAAATCCTCCTGGAGTTCACTGTTCTCCTCAGAATAAATCATACGGCCTATTTTTGTATCAGCAAATTTGCTCATATCACTTGTAATTCCTTTATCAAGGTCATTATTGTAAATTACGAATAACAATGGGCCAAAAACTGATCCTTGTGGAACGCCACTAGTGACTAATCCTCCCCATTCAGATTTGACCCCATTAATGGAAACTTTTGCTTTCTATTGGTAAGCCATGCCTCTATCCATGATAGAAATTTAACAAATATACCATGAACAGCCACTTTTCTTAAGTCTTTTGTGAGGTACTCTATCGAAGGCTTTACTGAAATCCAAATAAACAATATCATATTCTTTTTCACTGTCTACTGCCTCAGATGTTTTATTGAAGAACGTCAGTATGTTTTCCTGGGGCTGGGATGGAGGATATTGTTAGCCGTCTAGACATCATGTAAGGTAATGGGAGCAATCTTATTGGTTTAGAAAAATCACGTAAGCAAGTGAGGTGTGAGTGACGCTGGTGACCTGAATAATACCATATTGGGAAGAGGACGGTAGACGATGAGATCATGTGACTCCTGTGTTGCTGGGTAGGTGGTGCTTTGCCTGGTTGAGTATCATGTATGCTAATGTTTTAAAAATTTGTGTTTTCCAGCATTACTTTCTATTGTGTCGATGACGGAGATTAGCGAGGCTTCTAGACACCATCAGCATCTAAAATCTGGTTCGGTGAGAACGAGTTGTGCCTCATCCCAGTTCATGAAATGCCCTGTGAGTCTCTGTGAAGGACACAAGCGTACCTTAAATCGTCTCTGTTACTGGCACTTCGATGCTCTTTCAGGCGGACCGCAAGATCTTTGCCTGTTTCGCCTACATATTTCTTGGGACAGACTCCACAGGGAATGGTGTAGACGCCTGCTGTGGAAGTTAGAGGTGTGGGGCTGCGTTTCGTAGTGAGGTCTTTGATAGACGATGTGTTTATGGTAGAAACATTTATGTTACTCTTAGCAAGTGCCCGGTGAGTATTCGTGGCGACATCACAACATGGGATCAAGTGACCAGGTACCAGGACCGAAACGTTTTCTAATAAATATGTCCTAGTGTTTGATTACGTGTTTTTCTAAACCAACTTGTCGGTATTTATACCAAGGTTTATACCAGCAATCTTATCTGTCTCAGTGCGCAGACAACGATGTTGACAGACGTAGGAGTGAAGACCTGATTAGCAGGTATAGGACAACAATAGAGATAATTAGGAAGAAGGATGGGGACCCTGTGATATGTGGCATTTTGCCCAGGAGAGGAGTTGGAAATGAATGGCTGTCCAGGGCAATTGGTGTTAATTGCTGGCTTGACAAACACTAAGGAAAATGCAGTAACATTCATAGACAACTGGGACCTCTTCTACGGCAGAAATGACATGTATGCCAGGGATGGGGTTCACTTATCTAGGTATGGGATGGGGGCACTGGCCAATGCAATAGAGGGAGCTGTTAGATCTTTAAACTAGAAATAGTTAGTGGTATGTTTTTGGGGTAAATCAATGAATTCTCATAGTGATAATGTGAGCTTTAGGGAAACCAGTTATAGGCAGAATGTGGTAGAGTTATTGGTGAATATTGAAAATTCAGTGGCACTAGGTGACAAGGACAGTAACAGGGATAGTGGAGGAAAAGAAATGAGCAGAAAGAGAAAAGGGAAAGGAGGTTTTTTAAATTTATATTATACTAATAGTCGTAGTGCGAGAATTAAGATGGACGAAATGAGATTAGTTGCAAATGCGGGTAACACTGATATAGTATTTGCCATAACTGAGACGTGGTTTAATATGAACAATCGGGACATGCCTGTGAATGTCACATTTGGGGTTTTAAATATTTCCAAATAAACAGAAGTATCAGAAAGCGGGGTGGGGGGGGCACTCTGTCCGATATCGTTAAAATTGATGCACTTATACATTTCGATCATGTCGACCTTCATTCTTCATCTTACAAGTGAATGTAATTTAAGGGACTTCAATCTTTGTTCATACGGAAGATTTCTAATGCTATGAATTAACTTTGTCATTCGTCGCTGAATGTTTTCTAACGAATTTATATCCATTCTGTAAAATGGAGACCAGAACTGAGCCGCGTAATCTAGGTGAGGCCTTACTAATGCTGTATAAAGCAGTAGTATAACCGCTGGACTTCTGTTGCTTACATTCTTAATATAAATCCCAATAATTTATTTGCCTTATTACGTACGCTTAGGCATTGCTGTCTTGGTTTTAGGTTGCTGCTTACCATAACCCCCAAGTCCTTTTCGCATTCTGTATGGCTAAGTTCAACATTATTAAGCTGATAGATGCTATGGTTATGAACATTCCCGAACTTTAGAACTTTGCATTTATCTACACTGAACTGCATCTGCCACTTTTTGACCACGAATTGAGTTTGTCTAAATCCTCCTGAAGTTCCCTGAGACACGTTATCAGGAGACACGCTATCAGGAGACACACTATCAGGGGACACGCTGTCAGGAGACACGCTATCAGGGGACACGCTGTCAGGAGACACGCTGTCAGGAGACACGCTATCAGGAGACACGCTATCAGGAGACACGCTATCAGGAGACACGCTATCAGGAGACACACTATCAGGAAACACACTATCAGGAAACATGCTATCAGGGGACACGCTATCAGGGGACACGCTATCAGGGGACACGCTATCAGGGGACACGCTATCAGGGAACGTTTCAGTCCCAGCATGAAGGGAACTACTGTTGGTTTCTTGAGAGAGACACCACTGTTAGTGATAATCGTGAAGCCTAATGCTTAAAATATCTTTTAATATTTTGTACTTCCAGTGAGAATATGTTCCTTTAATGTCCTTTATCATTCTTTGGAGCAATTAGTTTATAACTGAGAATAAATTTACAATGTAATCGTTATTTTACCTGTGCTGTACTATGTACAATTTGATAAAACATGATTTATATATAAAAATTTCTTGAAATTGTGTGTGTTCCAGTAACTAAAAATCCGCACGTGCTAACTCAATTTCGATATCAAATCAGCATGCTTATATTACATAAGAACTTAAACATTTATCTCATTACCAAAGCGAGCATATTTTTTGGTGCCTAGTTTAATCAGACTATGTTCCCATCAAGACTTACAACACTGTTCTACCTTACGTCACCATCCATGGTTTTTCTACCTGTAAACATCAAAGGGTTTTGTCAGCGTTCATCGGTGCTCTTGTTTGTTGTTACGAACGCTTCCCTCCAGAGCAGTTGTCAGGACTCCTGACCTGACGGGAGCCTGTGTGTAGACCCTAACATGATATACAGTAGACCCCCGGTGTTCGTCCTGCTCCAAACTCGCCCTTTTATGTATATTTTTTAAATGTTTTTGTAAGTGTATTTTTGGGGGTCTAAAAGGACTAGTCTACTTTACATTCCTTATGGGAATAAATTTGTTTGGTAATAACAGCATTCTGGAACGAAAAAATAACGAAAACCGGGGGTCCACTGTATATGAAACGAACGTTTACTGTTCTAGTCTCGTTGACATTAGGATAACCAGTAAGACAATTATAAAACTATTGAAAATAAATGTATATAAAAGCAGACATGAGATTTCAATATATAGTTATGATTTTATTCTTTTTATAGTTGTAAAATATACGTTAAACCATATGCGTCCTAGAGTGCTGTTCAGTTTTCAAGCCATTTTACCATTAGGCATTTAGACAAATAAGGGGAGAATTAAACTATAAAATAATTTTTTACATTTACTTTAGAAAATTTGAATATGTAAAGAGAGATATCTATATGATCCATTATTTTACCACATTTGTGATTAACACATATTTTATGTATCCAGTGTTATAAAGTTTTCAAGAGAGAAAACATAATAGTACACCACATACCAAAGACTTCTAAATATCAAACACATAAAGGAGCAACAGTAGCAGAATCAATCATAACTCAACAAAAAGTGAAACGATGCCATAAGTTTAACATAAAATAAGTAGAGACAACATGTAAGGCAGGGCCAGGAGCTGTGACTCGACCCCTGCAACCATAACTATGCGAGTACATGAAAACAGGCAAGCACACAGTTCACTAGTATACAATGGTGCTCTAGCGTACACTGTAAATACAGTGTACGCAGAGGCACTACCTCCACCTGCTCATCATCGACAGGATACATGTGCTCTGTGGTATATTACTCTCAGCGTATATATGCAGAGAGTTTAATCTCTGTTTTTGGAATTAAGATATTGATGTGTGGTGGAGAAATATTACTGTCCAGCATTGATTACACTCGTTGGGATGATAGGATTTTAACCCCATTAATCAACCAAACAACCTACTCTTACTGACATGTACCGGGATATCCAAAACCTAGACTGCCCTAATTTAACAAAGCATAAACAGCCGAGGACGTTTGAACATTCACTACATCCACCAACTCACAGCCTGAAATGTGATTACGAGAATCGAATAGTTAAGTACATCAAGTCTCAGAAGCGAGCGGGAACAGCATCATTCTAGCATCCATGTAGACTGTTTCCTGACAAGAGAAAAAACATAATATCCGACGCAATAAAATTCTCCTAGGCCAAAGCTAAAGTTGTGCAAGGCCACGACTACCACGTATCAAAGTATATTCCAAGTATTTGCTCACAACTTACTACAATTTGATTAAGAGTTTGAAATTATTATGTCAGAGGAGTGACTTATTCATGCGAGATTCAGCGGTTAGCATGTCTACTAATCAAAACTCACAAAAAATGTAAGGTTAGCTGAACTTGTGAATGCACAGACTGAACTCAATGAATATAATATAATAATAATATCTTTATTTCTACAAGTACATGTACAAGGTATACAGGGCTAGCTGACATCAAAGACACACTACTATATAGAAAGAAATAACTTCAAAATGTGAGTTAATGCAGAGTAAATTTAACCTTAAACACGAGTTACACAGATTTACACTTAAGTGTGCAGTAGGACCGGTAAGCCAGCGGAAGGCACTGGTCAGATGACCAGAGTCATATGATGACCCGCAATTGGAGCTAAGACCAGGGTCAGGAAACATTTCTCCTGTTTCCTGACAAACGTTACCTAACCTAGCAGAAACCTATGTCTAAGCGGTTTGTCGACAGATTGAGACCCGTGTTCGGAGTCTCCATAAGAATATTATAAGCAGAAATTAAAATAAATTATCAAGGACTAGAACTATGACAACAGAAGGAAATCCACTGTTTGTTCTTTGTATGTCAGTAATATAACTGTTCAGCAACCAGGAAAGAGCAGAGCCAACTAGGTATAACTATTCACTCGATGATTTTAACACAAGTACTGAACAAGCGTGAACATAAGAAATTAAGGAACATAACAATATAAATAAATCTTTGTTTCATTAGCACGCCAAAACGTCTGCACCGGTCACAACCAAATCGCTGGGGATTCGGACATCGAATTCGACGGAAAGTCAGTCATCGATGGAGAAGAGAATTCAGACATCGAGGGAAATTGGAATTCTGGACATGGAGGGCTAGGGAAACTCTGGCATCTGGTAATTAATCTAGGCAGGGCAGCAGTAACAGCAACTGCCCTCGCTATCAGTCTTTCAACTTAACTAAACAATGAATCAATGGTAAGCTGAGTGAGTAAGAGACACGGTTCTCAATATGGTAAGATCAAGATAATGTCGAGAAATCTGCTCTGGGCTATGAAATATTGATGAAGAATAGCCTCCTCACACAACAAACATATATTATGACACTATAACAATGCTATGACTAGCCGGGGATCGAACCCTTGATATTTTAGCACTCCTCCAGAGAAGCCTGCCAAAATTCTGAGATGCCTTAGTCCACTTGGCCATCAATGCTTCAAACATCAGATGCCCAGTACCAATAGAAATCACCCCTGATGCGAGCACACACGTGGCTGTGGAAGCTACATGACTAATTTCTTTCTCCTCCCATTTTAAATATATCAGGCTTCTCGCAAGACAGGCTAAAGTATCGGGGGTTTGATCGCCAGGTATTCGCAGTATTGTTATTTACACTAAACCACTCGTTCGTAGATGCATTAATATATGTACTGCTCATGAAGACTGGTATTCCAAACACAGGAGAATAAAATAAGTCTTGATTGGAGCCTTTGACTCGGCATCAGAGTACACAGTACTTTATCCACAACGCCAGACTCCAGATAAGTGTGGGCAACTAGCTAAAGCTAGATGGTGTTTCCCACACACCGGTGCTCTAGGCTTGTTCAAAGTTATTTCATCAAATTCGGAAAAGGTTCTTAAGTAAAGCCATCTTGTGGAAACCAATTTCTGTAATGGTCTATAAAATTACGCAGAGGGCATCGGAAACCGTCATTTGCTCCACGAAGATTCAACTTGCAATAGTTGATCATGGATGGAAATACCACACCGATAAGACGTTTAGAGGTTATAAAGGGAAGTCTTAAACGAGAACAAGGTAGTCTGCAATGGGTCAACTTTGTCGTCACTTAGTCCAGTAATTAAGGATTTATTCTCACGAAATTTAATAAAAACGCTGTGATGATGAGAATATTCAATATTTTATTTTTGTAATTTTATTATATTTACAATTTGCTACAGTCCTTTGAAAAAATCACTTTGTCTTGTGAATCATAAAAATGTTTATTCAGCCCAAACTGAATACAAAAATAATTCTAATTAGTATTTACCAGCTTTTAAGTATTTGAAGCCGACCAAAGATTCATACTCAAGTAGGTCTAGTAATTACATAAAGTTGATTTTCAAGCTTTCATTTAATAAAGCTAAACAACACTGAGTTTAAAGCCTATCAGTTAAGGCATTCCCCAGAAATTCCCCTGAATCCCACTACTTAATGTTGTTTCACAAATTTCAATAAAATTCTAAATTTGTACATAAACACTTTAAAAACTTTAACGAATGGAATGGACGACATTAATATTCAGAAGTTAATAAAAACGAGACATGTTTTTATTGTATCGAGGTCAGTATCCTTATTTAATAATATTAATTAGGACCAATGGAACTTGATTAAATAACAAAAAAGGCACAATACCGTGACTGGAACAATACACACACAACCCGCACATATAAAAGAGAGGAGCCCTGGCTTTGTCTCTGTTGATGCTTTCCTCTCTCATTACATTGTTAAATGCTCTAAACTTCAGAACACCCGTGACTTAACCTGATTCCTTCCCTGTCTTATCTTCCCCCTTCTCCTTTTTTCTCTTTGGGTTTTCCTTTCTTTCTGTTCTTTCTTTTGCCTTGTATTTTCCTTCATTTTTTCGCTTTTCTTCCCTCTCGTACCCCCCTTGCGGGTCGCTAGCCTCATAGCAGTGCTCCTTCCCATATGACTGTCTACTCTACTACCTGTACTACTACCTTTACTACTACCACTACTACCACTACTCCTACATTTCCCCACTCTCTTGTACCCTCCCCTGTCTGCCTGCCTATAAATACCCTTCCTCTGTCTCTGTGTGTTGGTGAAAGGAGTGTCGAGTTCTTGGGAGGAAGTAAGGGAGTCCAGATGGATGTGGCTGTCTGGTGTTGTTTCGTGTGTGTGTGTAGTGTTCCAGTGTTCTATGTTCTGAATGTGTTGGATGGCGTTAGGGTGGGGTGGGTGAGGGTGGAAGATGTTCTCCCAGATGTGTTTGAAGATGTTTGTAGCAGCCTGCGGGTCTGAGATGTGTGTGTTGTTGTGGGTGATGTGTTTGAATTTGTTGGTGGGTGTGGTACCTCGGATTTTTTTGATAAAGTTCCAGAAGTCTTTGGAGTTTTTAATTCGCTGTTTGTCTGCTTGTAGTATGAGCTGTGACCAATGAGAGTTGTGGTCTTGGTCTAGACTGTGTAGAATGTTGTTTCTGAGGTAAGTGAGATCTAATCGGACTTGATTAAATCTATGTGTGTTGTAGAGGAAGCGGTTGTGGTAGCAGATAATTAATCTTCTGTATACCTGAAAGAACCCTTTTGGGTTAGTCTTCGAATCCCTTGCGACCTTAGCCTCATAATCCCTTTTTGCTTTTCTTATTCCTTTTTTTATTTCTCTCTTTAATTGAAAATATTGATTTCTTATCTGTCCATCCTCTTTTGATACGCCTATATATGCCTCTCTTTTGACCAATGAGATGTTTTAATCTATTGTTCATCCATTTAGGATCATTTTTGTTAGATCTAATTTCCCTACTTGGAACAAAGGTTGTCTGGGCAGCTAGAACTACGCTCTGAAAAACGTCATATTGGCAACCAAAACCACCTACTTGACCCATAGTCAGGTCATCCCAATTTAGCCCACCTAGGTAATTTCTCAGCCCCATGAAGTCGGCTACACGAAAGTCTGGAACAGAGACTTGATTGCAGTTACCTGGGTAATTCCATGATATATTAAAACTAAGTGATTTGTGATCGCTTTCCCCAAGCTCTGCATTAACCTCAAGATTATTAATTAGTGATTCTTTGTTAGCAAGGACCAAATCAAGCAAGTTGCTACCTCTAGTTGGTTCTGTCACAAACTATTTTAAAAAACAATCCAGAACCGTATCAAGAAAGTCACTAGACTCGAGATTACCTGTCTCATTGTTCCAATCAATTTGTCTAAAGTTAAAATCTCCCATTAACACAACATTTTCATATCTAGACGCCTTATGAATTTCGTCCCATAGCAGCTTACTGCACTCCCTATCCAGACTTGGGGGTCTGTAAATCACACCCAAAATTAATTTTTCACGACCCTCGAGAAACTGTAGCCAAACAGATTCTGTGTCCGCTGTTTCTAATCTTATACCTTGTCTAACACAACAATTTAAATTTTCTCTGACAAACATCGCCACTCCACCACCCTTCCTGTTGACCCTATCAGTGTGGAATAGTTTGTAACCCTGAATGTTGCACTCGGAAGGCATTTCTCTATCTTTCAGGTTGAACCAGGTCTCTGTTATAGCAATAATATCTATATTACCTGCACTTGCAAGTAATCTTAGCTCATCTATCTTATTTCTTAGACTCCTACTATTTGTATAGTAAACCTTAAGGGAGCTAATCACTCGTTGCCCTCTACTATCTCTCTTTGTTTGTTGATCAATTGCTTTGCATTTACAAACAACTTTATTTTGAATCTTATCTTTTAAACATATCCCTGGGGTATCCTGGTAATATCTGCTGTTTCCAGGCCTGATATTTTCCCACAAACACCCATACCTCTATAATCTATCAGTTTAAAGTCCTAGACAAGTCTCCAATGACCCCCTCAATCGAATCGGCTAATGCAACCACTCCAGCCCCAGAGAGATGAACCCCATCCCTTGCATACATATCACGTTTGCCATAGAATTTGTCCCAGTACAGTACAAAGACTGCAAACCTCACTCAAGGTAAAGGATCTTTGGGTGTATATACCCAGCACATTTTCTGGGGCGCACATCAACCAAATAACTGCTGCAGCATAGGAATGCATGACAAACTTAAGAGAAGCCTTTCGACATCTAGGTAAGGAGTCAGTCATGACAATGTACAGTGTGGACGTCAGGCCCATGTTGGAGTATGCAGCTCCAGTATGGAATTCACACCTGGTCATGCACGTCAAGAAATTGGAGAAAGGGCAAAGGATGCAACAAGACTAGTCCCGGTGCTAAGGAGTATGTCCTATGAGACACGTTAACAACCTGACGACACTAGAGAACAGGAGGGATAGGGTATATATATATGATATAGACGTACAAAATACTGAGAGGAATTGACAAGGTGAACACCGGCAATGTTTCATAGATGAGATACAGGAACAAGTGAGCATGACCAGATGTAATAATGTGGACAGTAGCAGAGGGGAGATCCATACGAAACTTTAAGAAGAGGTACGATAAGGCTCTTGAAGCGGGAGAGAGTGGGCCTAGTTGCGACCAGTGAATAGGCGGGGCCAGGAGTTGTGAATCGACTCCAGCTATCAAATATAGGTGAGTACACTGAAAATGTGGAACAGGTACACAGAAATGATGACGTATATTCAGGACAAATAAATGACTCACAGGAAAGAAAGCAAACACATCCTGGAAAGATAACATTATGCACTCAGGAAAGATAACACGGAGGTAAGGCTTTATAGTCTCTGGGGCCATCTCTTTTTTGGCCATAAATCACTTCACCTCTCGGGAGCCTGCAAGCAGTGGCAGTATAGAGAAAATATAAAAGACCTTTTCACCCCCATCACCATTACCCACCACTGCCGCTACCGTCCTTCCACTGCCATCACCATTACCCACCACTGCCGCTACCGTCCTGCCACTGCCACCACCCACTGAATACATAACACTCACGCAGGAAAGGCAACTCACGCAGGAAAGGCAACTCACGCACGCACGAAAGATATGCGCACACAAACACTCGAAAAATGGCAGTCGCAAACAGGAATGATAACACGCATATACTGACGTACAGGGACTCGAATTTTACAAGATACTTTTTCGAATCGGGTAACGACTGACCTGCTTGTAGATATTTTTAATTTTATGGAAAAAAAAGTTCAGCAAAGGTAACGGGGTTTGAGGATTCTCCTAAGAATCAGTCCTACGTCCACTTTTATTTCTAATTTGTGTAAATGAACCTGCAACTATAAAACGAATCTTTCTTTGTGGTGATTTAATGTGTTTAAAAAATTAATTGAAGGATACAAACGTAATGACACGAAATTAAAGGAATAAATGAAAGAGATGCATAAATGGTTCACCCATGGTTGATAGAGTTCAGTCCTAATAACTGCCATGTAACTAGAATGGTGAGGAGACAAAGTGTATTTGCACGGGAATGAAGCAGGTGCAATCTTCAGACGCAGAAAATAGATCTATAGTAATTTCTTACAGTCTGTCCTGCAAGTCGCCGTCGGTGTATAACTTTGCCTGAGATCATAAAGTGAGTGACTTATATGAAAACTGTTTTCTGACTTTTAATGTGCGTTAGTTGTGACTCCTTTTCCACTTAGCGCATCAAATATTTCTATTGGCTTTATGGAATTAGTTAAATTTTGCTAATTGACGTCATTCTAATTAAGCCAGCCTAATAACCTTTCCTACTTAAATTTAGCCATTATTTTTTTTATCAGTTTCTCTATGAGGAGAAGTTGCCCCTCTCCTGAGACTGTAACCATCTGACTATAAAATCATTCTCTGGATCACTTTCCTTCAGATCACTCAATACCACTAGTTGTTGTGTATACAGCAGTGCTTCAGAACCAGCATCTAATTAAGCACATAGAGTTTTTTTTTATATTTTATTTAAAAAACATACATGGTATACAAGAAATTAAAAAGGTCGCCATAGTAAACCGAACAAACTGATGACAATACGTAAAGGCGTATACATATATCCCCAATACCCCAAGACGCCCATCTTCCCAAAGCCCAGAATGTACAAACGTTATACAAGACCCTACATCCCACAAGACACATAACATAGCATAATGACAACATGAAACACAGCAGGTTAAACAACCCTAGCAGAACCAAAAGACATTATTCCTAACATCTATTAATCTTACAACCCATTAAGCGTATATCCCCAAACAATTTTATACACAACATTCTATAAACATCAATATTCCCTTCATATGTCATATATCAAAAACCCTCACACATACATGATATGGTGAACCCGACAGTTTTTATTTTTATAAATATTTGATTATAAAACAAATACTTAGCGTTCAGTAAAACAAAAGTACACTAATACATCATGACATTATATCCATTAAATTCTAGTAAATCACCCATTAAACTGGTAAGCAGCCCAGTACACACACTTTAAACCTATTTTAAACATCCTACCCTACCTACTACCCACACCCCGACATACAATGTCATATTGCAATATATAACAAAAATATGAATGTTACACAAAACTTTAAATTGATCACACAATCACACCAAAAGTTTCGTCCCAAGGACTAATTGCTTGTCAAAAACAGAACAAGCTATAAACTTAACATATACACACACCGAAAAATAGTTTTTTTTTCTCTACAATACTGTATTGAAACTTACTACTTAGCATCCTAATACCACTTGACAAAGTACACTACATACATCACAGCAACCTATAACTAAAAACAATTCATACACCTCCACTAGGCACCTACAATACCTTGAGACTTAATGCCTCATACTCTAAATATACCCCATTATACCAGACGCATGATGCATAACAGAAAACCCCATCCACCTATCAATTAAATCCTTCACCACCTCTACATCTAAAGACGGAAACTTTAATACAAATTATCAAGGAAACCCATAGAATTCTCTGTCAAATAGTTTTCCTTTTTCAAACATGGTAAACTTATAGGGCCCCTAAATCCTATTTAATTGTTTTACACATAAATCAAAAGCAAACCTTCTCAAAACCTCTTAGACAATCCCATAGAAAGCCCCCGCTGTTCTCCTCTTTACCACTACCCCTCATTGTCCCCCACCCATAACCCCTTCAAACGTCCGACAAGTCATCACTCATACCCCACTTATGCACCCCACTATCAATAACCCTAGTCACCCGTCACAAAAAAATCCAGTCCTCCGTCCCACACTTCCTACCACTTCCTTTACACCCTCCCCCAAACTCACATGCTCTCCTAGACCCCACTTCCATTCCAAGCATACCCCCTGGGGACCAGCCTCTCGAAGTCTACCCCCTCCACACTTCCAACAACTTCCCCACCATCAGGTCCCTATAACTACTATGAAAATCCCTTACACAGGCCTCCCAGTAAATTTCTCCATTCCTACACTTGGTCCTATAAAATGTACCCACTAAAGCACGCACCGATTCTCTCCTTTTACTTCCGCATCACCCAAGATACATATATATAATCCACCATAATATTCATCACAACTCTCCGAATATCCTTACCCACTCCGTCCACATCCATGCTCAAGGCCCTTAATACTGATATGCCCCCCCCCACCATACGTAACACCTTACCCATCCACTCTCTTACTTTACACAGCTGATCACAAATGTACACCACATGGTATGCAGTCTCCTCCTCCCCACACCACTCACATCCCCTTCCTTCACTATGCCCATCTTAAACAAAATTGACCTAGTCGCCACCACACCATGCAAAAACCTATAAATAACTTCCCACCCTCATCTTCAAACGCAATTTCCAGAAACCCTCCCAGATCCCCTTACAATCATACACCGGGTACACCACCTCCCCTTCTACTGCCTCCCACCCTCCCCAGCTAACCATACTAATCCTGAGGCCATCAACAACCTCAACATATCCCCACATACCCTCACCTCTCTCCCCCACCACCTCCACACATCTTCCATCACAACACTCACCGGCCTCCCCCTCTTCCCTCAGGTTGCTATGCTTCACATACACACCTTTAAACCTAGTTTCTAACGACAAGAGCCCCAACCCTCCCCGCCCCACCCTTGCCATTAGCATTCCTTCCTCAACTAAAATCTACCATATCCCCATACATACCTTAATACTCTCCTCTGCAAGTCCCTCACATCCTCCTCATCCAGAGGATACACAGCAGCCACATACCACAACTTACTGTATACCAAAGTATTCACCATGACGACCCATTGCTGCAATGTTATATCCCCAGCCTCCATCCCCCATCCTTCTCACAGCCCCCTCACCACCCCTGCTGAATTCACCCCTGTGCCTCCCTCGAATCTGCCATATACCACATCCCACATACCTTCAGCTGCCGCACCACCGGCCACCCATAGGCTTCCCCCAACCCCCCCACCCACGTACCCACCTCCAACAATATATATTTAGCCCCATTCACCTGCATCCCTGTCGCCTCCTCAAAAAAATGAACAATCTTTCTCACATTACAAAGTTCTTCCACCCCACCCACCAAAACCATTGTGTCATCCACATACCCCAAGATACCCGTCCCACCACCCTGATCCTCCCTCCCCCACCCTTGCTTATCAAATGATTGAACGGATTCTGCAAGAATGCAAACAGAATTTGTGACAAAGGGCACCCCTGTCGTAAACCCCTTTCCATTCATATCTTCTCCCCCACCCTCCCATTAACCTGCACCTCACTATAGCCTCACTATACAATGTACCCACCCATCTCACTATCTCATCCCCAAACCCCTGCCTGCTCATAATCATCCCCAGTCTATCCCTGTCAACATGATCATACGCATCCTTCCAGTCTAACCCCAGAACCCCCCTAAACATACTCTGTCCCAGAATACCATATTGCCCTATTGCTATCACCCTCTACACATCCCTCTTCATCCTATTACCCAATATTTTAGCAAAAATTTTATAGTCCGAACACATTAAAGACAATGCCCTAAAATCACTAATATTAACCAGTTCTCTACATCACCCCCATTGGCCCAATGTCCTTCATCCTATTAAACAACCCCACCAAACATTAATTTAATACCTCCCAATTCGCCACATAAAAATCATTCGGCAACCCGACCATGCTGGAGCCTTTCCACGACTCAAACTTGACACAACCATCCATACCTCCTTCTCACTAATCCGTACCCCCATTTCCACCCTCTCCTTCTGTCCCACCACTCAAAATGCCCTCCTCAAGGATCCTCCCCTCCCTCCCTTCCCAACCTCCCTCTGTCACAAATAGCTCCCAAACCACTTATCCACATAATTCCCCATTCCCTCTGTCATTCCCAACCTCTGCCCTATGCTATACCCACTTAAACACTCACTTACTTCAAGGCCCATTAAAGTCATTCCCCCCCGCCTTTTCTTAAACCTCCTCAGCACACGACGACGGCCTATCACCCCATAATACATCCTCTAAACCCCCACGCACCCTCATGGCATCAAACCTATCATTCTGTATACCCCTCAATCGATCGTTCAACCCTTCCATTTCCCCCACTGGGTGAGCCTCCCCCCCTTCGTAACATTCCTTCAACTGTGCCTCCAAATATTTTTGCAGCCCAAATCACCACCTATTGTCCTCTCTACCCCAATCCCTATAGTACTCCCTAATACCCGGCTTTGCACTCTCTTCCCACCAACGCACAACATCCCAATCCCTGCACCCTCAACACCGTCATACACCCCTCATCACATAAATGCATTCCAACCTTGCAGCAAAGGTGTGCTCCACACACCATTCATCACCTCGCACTACATCCACTATACCCACATCCCCCAAGACATCCCTCAAAACACCCAATTCACAACCCGCCCCCCCTTGGCTCAACATCCTTCTTCCTAATAACGCAATTCCAATCCTCCCCTACTATCATGACTGCAGGCAGGCCCCTCAAATGATACACCAACTCCCCTCACAAAATCCTCCTTCACTGCCCTATTACTCTCTGCTGGTAAATATACACTCAAAAAACACACACTCACCTCCCTTCATACACCATTCACCCTCACCACTCCCCCCCTTCCTCCCATGCCATCAACTAAAAGGGGCTGGTCCCCTTCAGCACTATTGCTACCCCTCCTTTTAGTCAACTCGATCTTCTGCAAACACACTGTACCCATTCAGAACCAAGTCACGTCCACTCATATAATTATGTTCTTGCAAAAACCCCACATTCATGTCATACCATCTCAAAGTAACTTCTACGCACTTATGTTTCATCTCAGCCCGCAAACCATTTACATAAAGAGTTAAGCAGTTGAAAACTTCAACAAGGGCTTTCCTTTAGAACGCCTATTCCCCAAAGCCATAGCCTTCACTTTCCCTGCCAACTTATCCCTACCCTTCCCTCCCCTAGCTATCTCAATCCCCCCCCCACCTTTTACTCTGCATTCCACCTCTACCGATGCCTTTTTACACGTTCTCTGACAAGGTGTAAGGACATCGTCGCTATCAGTTGCCCCCACCGATCGCTTATGTGTCTCCTCCCCCAATGACCATGTCCACACTGGTATCCTCCTGATGCACTACCACCTCTACCTCTCTCACCTGCAACACTTCTGTCAGAGAGCCCATAGTCTCCTGACCTACCTCACCAACCATCTCCTCCATCTGCACACCAGGGACTTCCTCCCGAGAGCTATCCAGTATCTCCCTCAGGGCTTCCTGTAGAGTCTTAGGTAACACCTCACCCTTATCCCCAGGGTCAAGCATCCTCCCTGTGCCCTGGGTCTCCAATCCTTGTGACACAGCAGGCAGAGTCTGACACATTTCCTCAGAACCAGCCACTATGTCACTCCACCTTCCCAAGGATGCCACACCCACCTCTGCTGGGACCACACCCTCCTCACCATCCTGGGCCAGCACCTTCACCCCACATGCAGATCTTTTCTCATTCCTCCTTGTGCATGCCACTGCCACATGCTCAAAAGATCCACATACTCGACATGTCCTTCGTTGCCCGGCATACATCATATATACCTAGGTCCTGAAATTCTTCATCACAACATACGAAGGAATGGGACATTTCAAGGACATCCTCAGGGAAAATGAGCCCTCAGGCAGCCCTGCATAAGGGCCCCCAGTCCACCGTCCCACTTCTGCCACATGAATCACACCATAATCACTGAAGACAGGCGATGTCCACATCATCCACCTCAAAAGGCACATTTCTCACTCTTACCCATGTGTAATATCTTTACACTCCCTTAGACGCACCACGAGGCCTGCATTTACATGTACTTCAACACCCTGGAAGCGTTCCAATATCCTTTCATAAATGACTGATGCTAGCTTCACGAATATTCGTGCCGCTCCATTTAAAGCTATCCTATATAAGTCTTCATGGTTGATGCCATATGCATCCCACAAGATAGCTGGTAACAAAACATTGGTGGGTAAATTCCTCCTTTCATGATCTCCACACAAACGGTGTTTATTCTTCTCCTTCCACCCATTGCCATGTTGGAGAAAACCTTCGACTCACACAGGCACCACCAGAGGGCAGAAGCACCCACACCTCTCAAGAGCTGGGAAGCGAATGATAAGAGGTTTGATGAAGTTCAGAGACTTACGGGTAAACCAGTCATGGAGCTGAAAGTTATAAGTAATAAGAACATGTTGAATCAATTGAACCTCACATTACTGGAAGAGCAAAGAGTCACTGCAGACACGAATACAACAATCAAAAGCATCTGGCAAACTGACAAGGACCGAACTACCATATAAATATTAATGAACAAGGGTAGCATATACAGGAGATCATTCTCACGAACCACATTATTATTATGATTATTATTGGTAGTAGTAGTAGTAATATTAGAAGTAGTAGTAATAATTATTATTATTAGTAGTAGTAGTAAGTAAATAGTAGTAGTAGTGCTAGTGATAGTAGTTGTAGTAGTGCTAGTAATAGTAGTAGTAGTTGTAGTAGTGGTAGTGGTAGTAGTAATAGTAATAGTAGTTGTAGTAGTGGTAGTAGTAATAGTAGTAATAGTAGTAGTAGTAGTAACAGTAGTAGTAGTAGTGATAGTCTGGGGAAGCAGTAAACCAATTTGAGTCATATATGATCTGAGAAGCGAAAAAATATCTAAATTCATAGGAGGACATAATAGGTACCTCCAATTCTTAGAATCAATACCCGTTCAGCAGCCATCAAGGAACCTCTTTCCCAATCCTTTTTAAGGACAAAATGGGCCATAATGACAGAGTGTCACTTTGTGAAGTAAGGGGTGCGAATTAATGGCACGAGGTAGGTGAAGAGGTTGAAGAAGTCAACTCCACAAGAGGGTTGACAATATGATATTTATATTGTCTATAAGAGGATGGCAGTAATGGGGAGGGGAAGTATTAGGGAAGGTTACAGCCGTGATTGTTTGGAGAGGAAAACACTGGTATGGAAGGTTAACTGGACTGACCAGTGTGGAGAGGGATATGAGATGATGATATAGTATATTTAGATGAGTAGATATGATTCAGCTAGAGATGATGTGATCCAGATACCTCCGTCGAATGTGTAAGAAATTTTGTCATAAAAATGATCTTCACTGCCGCAAATAACATATCGGAAAGTACATGTATATATAACTGATAAATTTGCAAAATATTTACTGAAAATTTAAATTTGCTGTTGCATTCTCCAAAGCAATAAAAAGATTGAGAAAATTATATAAACAATATTGCCTTTCGTTTATGGAAGCATATAATTCTTTTATTCAGATCAAAGAAAATATTTACTAAATATTTTTCATGCGTTATTGCTTTAATTATCTATTATTTGCCTATACTTCTGCGCTTATTATTATTACTATTGTTTTGGCATTTCATTCACACCCAGACATTTAACTCATCTCATTCCGTATACAAATGGAATTAGTTGAGGATTTTGATTTTAACATGGATAATCTTTGATTTGGCTTTTCTTTAAACATTCGGGAGTAGATTGATGATGCTTAATCTTATTATATGATTTTGAATTTATATATATATATATATATATATATATATATATATATATATATATATATATATATATATATATATATATATATAATCTACCTCTGTCCCAGGGTCTTCACAACTTTTTTGATATGTTAAAACTTGACATCCCTTGTATTTCTACTTTTGTCATATACATATTTACGAATACATGATTTTTTTTTTTCGAAAATGAAGGTATTGGCAGCATTTCAGTCATAAAAAAACGGGAAAAACATTTGTGAGTTAGCTCTGATGTGGACATGAAGCCAACACCGCCCAAACACACGCTCTCAGATCTCTTTCCACTGGTCTGACTCCTCCCTGAAGGATTTCACCTGTCTCCTCAGCTCCCTGAAGAATCCTGCCTCACTCCGCTCCAGCTGCTGTCTTCCGCTCCACCGAGTTTTAGAGAGACCTCGCTAAGGGTGATCTAACCTTTCAGCTCCTGGGCCTTGCAAAATACCCAGTTCGAAGGAGAGCTAGATCACATTGTAAATGCCTGCCCTCTGGGGTTTTGTGAGTTGCCATTCACGTCTAGCTTCAATATATATATATATATATATATATATATATATATATATATATATATATATATATATATATATATATATTATGCAAGAAAACCACTATGAAAAATATAAGAATTCCAAGCGCTTTCGTGACTACTCACATTATCAAGGAACTATAACAGGAAACATGACAAGAAGGCTTATATAAGGGGCGAGACTACACCTCACAGTCACATCACACTAACAAAGACTACACCTCACAGTAGCGTAACATC